>JBBPDC010186286.1:0-15387 GCA_037974485.1 Hemigrammopetersius urotaenia
TGTGCTGGAGGTAGGATTCGAACCTGTGACCTCCTGGTCCAGAGGCAAGTATCCTACCCACTGAGCTACCGCCACCCTCTGATCACAGAGTAGGGTCACCTGATCACAAAGTGTGTAAAGATGTTTCAACTCCAGCTGGTCCCTCAGATCCTCCATCATCTGCTGCCTCCTACCTGCCTCCCTCAACCTGTATACACACACACACACACACACACACAGTAAGAGGGTGTGTGTTTTCTCACTTTTCAATAATAGTGTACATTTTCTTACTTTTCAGTAAAGGGAGTGAGAATGTGTGTATTCCCACTTTTCAGTTTTTCAAGTTTTCTCACTTGTCAGTGTGTGTGTTTGTTTGTCTGATCTTGCTTTTCAGTGAGTGTGTGTTTTCACATTTATAGTGTGAATGCGCTTTTTCTAAAGCCTAGATAGAGAAAAACTGCGGTAGATGTGTGCACACGTGTGTGTATGTACTCACTATGTTGTGTGCATGTCTGTGTCCATATATGCTCACCAGGCTGTGTGTAGTGTGAGAGCAGAAGGCAGAGGGTGTGCGTTTGTGTTTTCTCCCTTTATAGAGGGTGTGTCTTTTCACACTTTTTTGAGAGTTTGTGTCTTTGTATTTTATCATTTCTGTGCGTGTATAGTTTAACACTTGCACACGTGCATTTTCGCCCTTTTCTGTGAGTGTGTGCTTTTGAGGTACAATATCACTTTTGAGTGTGTGTGTTTTCTCACTTTTCAGTGAGTGTGTGTGAGAGCTCCTGTCTCTTGCAGAGTGCCTTCTGCAGGTCAGCCACCATCCTGCACTCTTTATCCACACAGAACAGTTCTTCATCATCAGCCAGTGCTTTAGCAGAACCACGCCCACAAACTAACTCCTCCCACTCTGATTCCTCCTTCTGCAGCTGAAGCTCTGCCTCCTCCAAAGCCTAGACAGAAAGAGAAACTGATGTAAGTGTGTCTCTGCATGTACGCTGATGTGGCTGTGTTTGTGTATAGGAGTGTGTATGGTTGTCCGTTTGTGCTCAAGCTCACCAGTCCCTGTGTCGGGACTGTGTATGGTGTGAGAGATCCCGTGTGGAGTGTGTGTATGGTTGTGTGTGTGTGTGTGTGTGTATCGTGGGTGAGAGCTCCTGTATGTGGAGTGTTTATGGTATGTGACAGCTCCCGCGTGGTGTGTGTGTGTTTGTGTTTTTGTGTGTGTGTATAATGTGAGAGCTCCTGTGTGTGTTCACCAAGCTGTCTGTATGTATGGTATGTGAGACTTCCTGTGTGGGGTGTGTATGTACTCACCAGGCTGTGTGCATGTATGGTGTGTGAGAGTTCCTGTGTGTTGTGTGTGTGTTGGAGGTGCTGCAGCAGCAGGGTCTGCAGGGTCAGCAGAGTGGAGTGTGTCTCCAGCACTCTGCTTCTCCTCTCCGCTCTCTCCCACTGCAGAGCCACCAGCGCCATTACCATACACTGCTCACACATATACACCTCCTGCTCCACGTCCTCACATGTACAAACCTGAGGGACAAACACAGACACCCTGTTGTGGCTCTCTCACCAGCAAACTCAATCATCTCTGATCTGTTCTTCTAACAACAGATGAACCAAATAAGAATGTTATAGATTGGGGAACAGTCCGGTTGGCTCCTCACCTGCTCTCCTGCAAGGTTCTCCTTCTCCCTGTCCTGCTGGAGGAGCTGAACCCTCTCCTCCAGTCTCTTCCTGAAGCTCTGAACATCCGTGTCTCCTGTGCAGACTTCAGAGTTCAACACCTTCCACAGAAAGACCTCAGGGTGACACTAATGTCATGCACATGTAATTAAAACATCGATGGTACTGAGAAAAAGTCTTGCTCCCTCCTCATTTCTTTATGTCCCTTTGAATCACCTATATGGTGCAAAATGACCTGCTCTACAAGATTACATGAAAATACACAAGAAAGCTCTTTGGAAGGAGGTGGATTCAAGATTTTTGCAGTGCTGTATAATATTCTTATTATGTATCTGAGCATGTTAGTGAACCTCAGAACCACCCAACAAGACTCAGAGTGTTTAATTTGTAAAAACAGAATAAATTATGCAGGTATTGTGTAATACACTTTCCATGGTGTTAAGCCACCAACACACCCAACTCAACCTAACACAATTTCTTACCCCCAAAATTCTATACAAACCATCACCCCCTAGCAGACATTTTAGGTGCCTTACCATCGCCTTCAATCAGTCAGTTTTCTTTGGGCAATATTTTGCCTCACGGCACCCTGCATGTATACCTCTACCATGAATGAGTTTAGTTTTAAGACCAAAACCTTCTCAAAACTCAAAAGCATCAGGCAGTGCAACCATAACCACTTCATAAAAAAAAAACTTTCTGTGAGCGAGCTGGTTCCATCAGTGTGAACAATTCTTACTTGGTGAGTTTGACTTGATTTTAGAGGCAGACATCTGGTTCCACCCATGAATAAATATTAATATATTTGGATTAAAGAGGGACCGATAGATTCTCACCTTCATTTCTTTGAGGGTCATAGAGGGGTCATGGCAGTCAGTGTTGGGGTCTAGCTGAGTGCAGTGCCCGGTGGGATCGGTTGTTGTGGGGTATTGTCCAGCCTGTGAGAGCAGCAGTTCCAGACAGCGATCCAGGCGACACACACACTTCACATACTCCAACCTCACACGCAGCAGATCTGCCTCCGACAGAGACCTCTGAGGAGCGCACACATTCCTGCAAAAGAGATGAGGGATGTAAAGAGATGGAGAAGAAAGAGGAAGCAGAGGAGGAGAAGGAATAAAAGGAAGAGGTAGAGGAGGAGAAAGAGGACAAGGAAAGGGAAGAAGAGGAGTGGCAAAAGGTAAAAGGGGAGGTGGAAGAGGAGGTGAAGGAGGAGAAAGAAGAGAAGGAGGAGGAGGATGAAGAAGAGGGGAAAGAGGAAGAGGAATATAAGAAAAAATAAGAGGAGAAGGAAGGAGAGGAGGATGAGACAGAGGAGGAGAAGAGGAAACGGAAAAAAAGAATCATAATATGTACAGAAGAAGTTTATAAATGTTTCACATTTAACACATGCTCCCCAACCCGCAAAAGAGCAGCTGCTCCTGTAGCATCGTTCTGTACGAGGAGTCTCTGATGGTGGTCTGTGGTGGACCGGGTGAGGATATGGTGTGGACTGTGTGGGGACTGGTATGAAGAAAGACATACCTGCAGTACAGAGCCAGCCTCTCTCGCAGGCGTCTCTGACGCTGCAGCTCCTGCAGTCTGCACAGCTGAATGGACTTCCGTCTTGCCTGCAGGGTCATGGCCACCTCCCTCGCCTGCACATGCAACCTCTCCTTGGCTTCAGCCACAGCCTCACCCCCAACCTCCCTCTGCAGCAGCCAGCGTGGGACCCCCAGAGCCTGCAGGGACTGAGACACTGCAGCACCCAATGCCTTCAGTTCCAATGCAGCCTCCTGCAGAACACGCAGCAGCACCTTTTGGACACAGTATGGGTCAATCAAAGCACACTCACACCACAGGACAATGCAGGCTATGTCTGTGTGTGTGTACCTTACGTATTTCCGCCACCGCCTCACGGTCCAGGTGTGTGATGAGTTCCGAGAAATGTGTGCTGTGAGCAGAGAGGAGCATCTGCCACTGTAACAAATACTGATCCACTGGACCCTCACATACATTTCCCAACTCCTGCTGCTCACGCTTCTGTTCACACATCTACACAGACACACACAACAAATTTTTCTAGATTTTTATAGAAAATAAACTTTAATGACAATGTGCACTCAGTATGGTGGACTGGTTGATTATTGGGTGAGGACTGTGTGTGAACTGGGTGTGGTCGGGGTGTAGTCTGAATAAAGACTAGCTGATGATAGTGTGAGTCTTACGATCTCGGATATGCGGGCACGTCTTCGTTTCATGAGGTCACAGAGTGCTGCACTGCGCTGTTTGTTCAGTTTCTCCTCAACAGTCTGTCTGATGCGGTGAAGCTCCAACTGAGCACGCTCCAAATGTTCCACACATGCCTGAGCAGAGAGACCTCCCTCCCTAGACATATGCACACAAACGTTATTGATGTGCTTGATGAGAGAATGTCCACAAGTCTGGTCCGCTTTAAGAGAATAGACAAATGTAGGGGAAGGAAAGATGGGCAGAAAGGAGTGAGTGTGGGAAAGAGAGGGAGGGACAGATGAAGCAGTGGAGGATGATGAAGAGGGAAAATGAAGCAGTGGATAAGAAGACAGAAGAGGAGGAAGAATAGGAGGCTGAAGAGGAGGATGATGTACAGTGAAGAACAGGAGGATGATGGTGAGGAGAGTGGTTGAAATGGATGGTAAAATGGATGATGAAGAGGAGGATGAAGAGAAGGAGAAAAATGAAGGTGATGAAGAGGAGGAGGACGATATACATGTACCTGTGTATTTGAGAGAACCAGCCGTCGATCTGCTGGGAAGAGGTGCTGAGTGTGTCCCACAGCGCCCCCTGCAGATCTTTCAGACCCTGCAGCAGGAACCGGCGCTGCGCCCGCCGTTCACTCATCACTGCTCTCTGATTGGCCACGAACAAATCAAGTACCTCCTCCAGCCGGTCCTGCAGGAGGAGCCAAAGCATTAAAGATCCCACACTGTGCGGTTCCCCTGTCCTATACCACTTCTCTCACAGTAGGGCTGCACAATAAATCGAATTTTAATCACGATTTTGGCTGCCAAGATTAAATTAAGCAGCTCTGCTCAACCAATAAGTCAGCCAACGAGAGATAAAGGCTTCAGTAAGCTGCCTAAAAAAGGAGCGCGTGCGAGTGTGCGTGCGTGTGTGCCTGTGTGTGCGTGCGTGCGTGTGTGTTTGTATGTGTCATCTGTAGGCCTGTAGTTTGTTCCTTTTCCTTGTAATATGTGCCTTTTCTGCATAGGCTTCTTTTTTTCATTTGTTTTCACTTTATTTTTTGTAAGCCCTTTTTAAGATTTTTGTAATCTTAGGTCAATTTTATTTTATTATTTTTATTTGAGGTTTCATTTTGAACTGAAAGCTTTGTTCACTTACTGTTTGTTTAAAATAGAAAGTGACATAAAATGTGTTTTACCTAAAATAATGAATAATTGTGATTAATAATCGTGATTTCAATATTAATCAAAAATAATCATGATTATCATTTTGGCCATAATCGTGCAGCCCTATCTCACAGTGCAAGTGTGGTCACCTGTCAGCTCACCTGGCTAGTGTAGTAGAGATGCAAGAGCTGGGTGGATATATCCTGGTCCAGCTCGCCTGTCCTGGACGCTTCCTGCAGCTCCTCACTGAAGATGGAGTGCAGTTCGGTTCTTCTGCACAGTGCAGTGTGTCTCCGCACTCGCCCTGATGCCCGCTCATGCTTCGCTAGCAGAACCCGCCGCAGATCCTCCTGCTCCAGCTTCTGCAGTTTCTCCAGCAGCACCATGACCTCCAGCACCTCCTACACAGAGACACACAAATTCAGAGCAACATGTAACACACACACTCAGCAATGTCTGTGCGTCTGTTAATGGCTGCTCTGCATGCTATACATTGTCTTCGTTTGTGGATTCTGGGTAGTGAATGTAAGTATGAACTGTTGCTCTGCATGCTGTAACACTATTGTGGTGTGGATATTTCTGGACGGTGTGTGTGTTTTTTGAGTGTGCATTACCTGTTGTTCTGATTGCTGTATCACTCTTTCCATGTATGTTTTCTGGGCAGTGTGTGTGTGGTGCTGTGTCTCCATCTCCTGCTGTGTTTCCATGGGGAAGTGGGCATTGAGGGTGGCGAGGCGGGCTGCCTGCTCCTCTTGCAGTTTGCCCTCCATGCCCGTTACCTGACCCAGTAGCACGGTCAGCACTCGCTGACCTGCTGCACCCAACCCGCCAAGGAGCACTCCAAACAGACCCCTTATCATCTGCACCCGCACACACTCTACTGCCAGGGCCCCCCGCAGCACAGCTGAGTGCTCCACACTGCAGGGGGAGAGAGGGAGAGAGAGAGAGAGAAAGAGAGTGCGCTATGGGTTAAGGCAGGGGTGTCGAACTGTGGATCTGGAGGACCGTGGTTCAGCACGTTTTGGTGATTTCCCTGCTCAGAAACCTGGTTCACCTCACCAGTTAATTGTCAGCTTTAGTGAATGCATTTGTGGAGAACCACCAAACTGTGCTGGAAACCAGCCTCCAGACCAGTGTTTGACACCCTTGGAATAAGGGATAGGGAGTACAAGGGATCAGGGACTGGGTTGAAGGACCGGGGTTGGGGATTAAGGACTTGAGGTTAGGGAGTACAGGTTAGGGTTTGGGGACTAGGGGTTAGGGAGTTAAAGTAAGGGATTAGGGGTTAGTGAGTATGAGTTTGGAATTAGGGTATGGGTTAATGCGTATGGGTTTAGGATTAAGGACTAGGAGTTAGGATTAAGGAGTTAGGGATTGAATTAGGGATCAGTGATGAGGGATGACTGATCCTCACTTATCTAGAGCTTTAAGCAGGTTCGGTGGGTCCTCCAGAGCAATGATGTCAATGAATTTGTCTTCAAATGCTGCCTCTTCATTTGCCCACTCGCTAATGTTGCAGACAGCTTCCTCTGTGTCCACCCCTCCGCTGAGACCTGGCCTCCTCTAAAAACACAAACTGTTTACAACCTACCACCCCCGTGCACCGAGAGGATAGAGAGGGACAGAGACAAATCCAGTGTGGACAGTAGAATGAGTGTGTGTCTGTGTTTGCGCAAGTGTCAGACCTTGTGTTGGGGATAGCGTTTGCGACATTTGTTCAGGATCCCGCTGGCAGAGAGCAGTGTGAATGAGAACAGCAGAGTGGATATGAAAAATCCCCCGCAGAACCCAGCAAAGTGGAGCGCATGGTTTACAGACACCTGATAACACACACATGCCTAGTTAAAGAGGAAATGTTCCCTGATGGTCACTACTCTGACACACATGAATACATAAATTAAACACATAGTTCATTAATAAGAATAACAATAGTAGTGAATAAACATAACACAACAGAACAATTACTGTGATGGTTGATGTGTATAAGTGTGTGTACAGAGTGTGTGCAGGAAAGTGTGTGGTTACTGCCCCCTGCCGCACAGAACTACAATTGCAGGTGTCTGTCCAGCAGCTAGGTGTCCAGCAGTGTCCAGACGTAAGGTGGTGGGATGAACATGACGTCATTTAAGCTCCAAACAGGAGATGCCTCGAGAATTGCAGCTACATTCTGACAACCATTGAGATGCTTCACCCTCAATCCTTTTCAGATAACTGACCAGAAGGTGTAGGTGGATGAATGCAGCTGTCGCACACATACAGCAAACTGAACCGCACACTGTTTCTGCACTGTGTGCGTGTTTACCTTTTCAGTAGTGTTCAGTCTCAGAGTGAAGTTTGCGACCACAGGTCCAAATATGTCATTCTAGAGAAACAAAACTAAATCAAATCAATTGATCAAGTTCTTGATATAATGGTACACATATCACAGTCACATAGGTATGTGTGTGTGTGTGATGTACCTGCGAGGAGCTGGAGAACGTGAGGAATGCTGGAAGAGACAGAATCTCATTTTTGCTGCCTTTTACGCTTGCTGTATAGGTCACTTTATAAGTGGAACCAGCTACTCAAACACACAAATATTTTTAATTAATATTTTGATAACTATAACATAAATAAGTAACAGAGAAAGACTATGTGTGTATTTTTGTGTGTGTGCCAAGTAGTGAGTATGTGTTAAAGGTGTATGTGCCTACCGGGCAGTGAATCTGTATAAAAGGTCTGGTATCCTGTCTCCCAGATGCTACCACTGGTCTGCAAGAGTGTGATGCCAGAGACAGTGTCACGGATGCCAAGCTGTGATAGGTCAGATCCCTCAGATGGGTTTCTAACCACCAGGTAGATTTTCACCTGAGGAACCTTACTTCCTGTGTCAATCTGAAACACACACACACTCACTTTTGCGCATGAGAAAGTAATACAGAGTGAGAGTGAGAGCAAGAGTGCACGCAACAAATAGGGCGAGAGAAAGAGCGAGAGAGAGAGACAAAGACAGACAGAGTGAGAGAGAGAGAGATACCTGAGCACACTTCTGGAAATTCAAACCAAATGTAGATGTTTTCTCAGTCTGGATCTGCAACAGAGTAACAGAATCACATTCACCCTACAGCAGTTTAGCCCTGCCTGTTCAACATACAGCTTTTTAATCCCACCCACTCAGCCTGTACACCTTTAACCCCATGCACCTAAAAAAATAGAAATGTAGTAGAACACACCTGAGGCAGTGTGTTTGGTTGCTCTCGCCGTTTGACTCTGAGCGCTGGGTGACCCTGTGCACAAATACACACACAGACAGCATCCCAAACTGCATGAGTGAGTCTCTAGGAGGCAAGTTTTTCTGATAAAAAGGTCCAGAAAGTGTGTAATGATTTACCTGGTGTTCTACACCTGTCCCAGGGGGGGCACTCTGCATCAGCACCACAATGAGCAAAATAATGATGATGAAATGCATTTAACAGCCAAGGAGGAGAGTCTGGCATTAACATGGGTCAGTCCAGGATGAGCTCAGGTGTCAAAAGTTCTACAACAGTCCATCAGAACCACAACAGTGCAGCAGAACCAACTGCTCACATCTAAAGAGTTTGTTCCACTTAAAGGGTACTGTAGAGAGAAATGTATAAATAAATGTATATAAAAAATAACATCACAGCTGTCAGCCAGCACAGACCCTGCCATAAGAAGGAATTGTTGGGAATTTTGAAAAAAATGTATGGAGTTTCCTTTGAAACTGTGCTGAAATGTGTTGATGTGGAACATAGAAAAATAATTTTTAAGTTATTGAAAGTGTTAAAAGATTATCCACGTGTTGGATATGTTTTAACTCAGTTCTACTTAATTTATAAACATTAAAAAAAAAGTTAAAAGCGTGAAAAGTTTCTGAGCTTAAACGGAGTTTGATATAAACATATATTTAAAACAGACTGATGATGGAACATCAGTGATAGGCATTTATTCACGTTATCAGATTTTACTGATAAAGTTTATAAATAACAAAAAGTGAGAGATACTTTACCTGAATGCACTCGTTTAGTAACTGAACTTAGTAAAACTACTCCATTAGCTTACACCTAAACCTAAACCTAAACCTGAACCCGAAGCTGCAGCTCGCCCAGATCTAATCAAATCTGCTCCGCCATTTTCTTCCAAACTGTGGATTTATTTTTATTTTTTTTAAGTGGGTAATGTTATTGCATGCTATTGGTCTGTAACTCAGCCGACGCGCCTGTGATTGGTTCAGGACCACTTCAATCAAAAAGTAGCGGGACAGCCCAGCGGCGCAGCTGAGAGTAGTAAACAAAGGAAAAAGAAGGAAAAAAGTAAAGAAGAAACTAAATAAAGAAAAAAGAAGTGAAGTGTGGCGAGGCTTATTTTTTCCTCTCCGTCCAGGTTGCCTGGTCCATCTGAAATATTACAGCAAGCCCTGACTGTAAAAACACTATTTCAGGTGGTCCTTCGGCTTTGTTTAAAAGCTTCACCTGTTCGCCACATAAAGTAGATTTTTTCAGGCCAAACGGTTTCATTATTCACACCAAAACGTGAAGTATTACCAATCTGTGCTCGTGAGTTTACTTTGATTTAGTTTGGAGGGAGTCTCCCGTTTAAACTCTTGGTCTGTAGGGCCCGCCTAAGCTCGAACGCGATTGGCCTACGTTAAACCCTGTCATCCCTAGAGCATCTCTGATTGGTCAAAGGCCGCTTCGGGTCGGAGAAGTGGAAGTTTTGCAGGAGAGTTGTGGGTCTAGATCCAGGTCGGGTGGTTCGTGTGTACTTTGGCTCGGTTGGGTTTGGGGTTCGGATGTTCTGGAAAGTAATATGAGTTCAGGCTGCTCTACGGATGCGCTCCTGCTGCTTCCCGGCGCCTTGCTCCTGCATTCCGGCTTGCTCACCGCCGCGCTGCTGCTGGGAGCCGGGCTGGGGGTGCTGACCGCCGCGCTCCTCCACACCTTCCTCCTCAAACCTCTGCTCATCACCAAGAAGGTGGGAGAACACTAAGAGGGACTCAGTCCTGTTGAGATGCACACTGAGTGTGTGTACACAGACAGATATTATAATACACAAACATCGTCTGTATCTGAATAATAAGATAACGCGTTGTTAGTTCCACACCTGGGAAATTTGCATTGTTATGGTAGAAAGTGGAGAGAACAAAAGAAGAAAGTATGCAGCATAACCAGTAGAATTGTAACGTGTCTTCAGTTTAAAGGTTATGACCCCTGGAGTCTCCTGGAGGTGGAGGAGAGAGATGAGGAGACCGAGAGCGACAGTGTGGAAAGGAAGACAGTGCTGTCAGAAACAGTGGTAGAACAACACACACACACCCTATCAAATCTGAAGAGGCACTTTAATACAAATGAATATTTAATCAGGCTTCTTATATTTCTTTATCATTTCATTAACAATCACATGTCTATACAAAATCTCTCTCTCTCTCTCTCTCTCTCTCTCTCTCTCTCTCTCTCTCTCTCTCTCTCAGAAACAGGTAGATCAGGTGAACAGTGATGCTGCTGCGTTTGCTCTGAAGGCGAAAGTAATTTATCCGATAAATCAGAGATACAGAGTGAGATCCTTTCTCATCCCTTCTGGTTACTCTTTGTTCACTCCATTGTGTTTACTTCACAGTTTACTTCTCTGTTTACTCCATTTGGACTCCCTTGTGTGATTGATTAGCATTATTTGATCATTAGCCATTAGCAGATGGGACATCCAATCCATCGCTGCATGAGAACCCCAGGCCGGTTGTCCCACCTGACCTGAACTCCTTGTCCACTGATTGGTCGAGTCAAGAGAGGGAGGACAATGAGAGCAGTCAGGACTGTGGACCCGTTACCACAACCCAGCACAGTCTCACCTTCAGGAGAGCACACACACACCCACACACACTCTGTTACACTGGGTGAGAACAGACACAAGTACACACACACACACATCAGTTTAGTTTAGAACACACACACATCAGGGCTGTCATAGTTAATGTGTGTTTTCACACTGTCATGAATTGTGTGTTTCAGGGCTGAAGGTAAACTGAGTCTGCTGTGTGTGACACTGCAAAACTTACATCAGCACTCGTCTCAACTACAGCAGGAGAAATGGAGTGTAGGTCCCACACACACACATAAAAGCGTATAAACACATGTGTCACTCTGATTAACGCATTTGTTTAACAATACATTTAATATGTTTGATCAGTCAATACAGTCAGATGTGTGAAATTTACTTCTTAGTGCACACCTGAATCATCACACACACACTGAAATATTCCTGATCTTCTGGAATGTGGTTCAGATGTTCCTGCAGGTTCTCAGGGTTCTGGTCAGGGAGGACAGTACTCTACATCAGGACCTTCAGCAGCAGGAGAAGGTGTGTTTTATGTACAGATATACATGCACCTGAACACTGAGTACCATTGTGTGTGTGTGTGAGAGAGTAGCTCAGAGCTCCAGTGTGAAAGTTTGTTTTGGTCTTTTGGGAAAGACCATGTCTTTGTCCCCGCTTTGGATGGAATTGGAAACTGTCGTAGATGTTTTAATAAGTTACAGTAAAATATAAGTGGTGACAATGATAGTAAAATAATGCCAAAAAAAATATTTACCAAAACATTTACCAAAAAAAATTGATATCAATATATCCCGATATTTCTTTTCACAATATACTATATTGATTTCTATCTCCAAAAATCCCAAGCTGTGTCACACTTCTGTAAAATGTTCAGGTAACACAACCAATTTATGAGCACATTTAAATACAGTACAGCAACAACCAAAGCCTATCGACACAAAATAGGGATACCGCAAACAAACTTCCCTCCACCTTGACTCATACTGAAAAAAATGATGGCACATTAATTGTCAGGATTTGCGCCCCTATATCATGGTAGAAAAGCCTAGTGTGATGCTACGTGATCACAAACACAAATCTTATTCTATTCTTTTAAGGAATTCTATTCCTTAACAAAAAAAAAAGTAAAAGTAGGTCTGCCATTGTATCCATGTTTATTTTAAAGTATAGTATACACATGCAAATGACATATACTGACTATTTTCTTTTC
Organism: Hemigrammopetersius urotaenia; assembly: GCA_037974485.1. Lineage (NCBI taxonomy): Eukaryota > Metazoa > Chordata > Actinopteri > Characiformes > Alestidae > Hemigrammopetersius > Hemigrammopetersius urotaenia. The sequence goes on from JBBPDC010186286.1 coordinate 12,073, forward strand.
TTTATAAGAACAGTTAATATGCACAAGTGTCTTTCCTCCATCCGTCTGTTAACTGATTTTAAGGTGTGCATGTGTGCTTATGCACTTTATGTTTACATTTTAATATAGTATTGCTGTATATTATGATATCCTATCCCAACCATGTATCGTGATATGTATTGTATTGTGAGGACCTTGCCAGGACCCCACAACAACTAACCAATAATCATTAGTGCCTTGTTCTCCTGATGTTCCAGAATTGTTCATCGTTCCAGGCAACGTGTTCTCCTTAGCTTTGCAAATAAAAAGACTGCATCACAGTCCTGTTTTCAAGAGGCTGCTTCTTCACTAGCTAATCACAAACTCCCACGGTTCACTGTTGTCACTGGATTTCCTGATTTTATCCTGCAGGAGATTGAGCAAATGAGGAAAGAGGCATGTCCTGACCTGCTGAGCTGGGAGAAAGGAGTGGAGCCAGACTCTGTGTACTGTTCTTCAGAGGAAGTAGAGAAGGCCGGAAGAGAGAAACTGGAGCACATGCTACATACGGTGAATACGCACGCACACACTCTAGGGCTGTACAGGTTATTGGTTCTTAAACGTTGTCATGATGTTTCTCTTTGCGATACAAATGAACTTCTAAGTGTTTGTGCTTTGGTCGTCCTAACAAATCACATCGCCAGGTGAGTTTGTTTTAATCAAGTTATTAAAACACATAGTATGACAACTGCGTTTATTAATTATATTATTGTAGTAATATTGTAGTAAACCTGCAGTTACAATGTGTAAAGCCTGTGTGTGTGTGTGTTTGTAGGCTCTGAGGTTTGCAAAACAGTTGGAGAAGTTCTGCCAGCGTATTCACAGCTGTTGCCTGTATGAAGCTGCTCAGGAAACGACCCGATCACTCATTCACTGTCTCCTGCTGGCAGAGAAACAGCTGATGGACATTCAGACGTCCTTCATGAAGGTTTGGTGAAGGGTCACAACATTTTAACCTAACCAAACACTGTCTGGCCCTATCGACCCTAAATAAACATCTAACCCTAACCTTAATTAAATTAATTCTAGGGTGAAATGAAGCGATAAATGTATTTATATATTTTACCGGCACACGTCACAGCCTATAGCACAGGTGGTAGTGTGTACCCCATAGGCCTATATGCATGCCATAGAAAGAGAAGAAATAATGCTGTATCTGTGTAGCTGGTGCGTAGCAGGGAGACTGGATTCCCTTAAAGCTGTGAGTGTAAATGACCCTAATAACCCATCTGACCTAATGATGCTCTCTTTCTCTCAGGCCCTGCTTGATAGGCAGCAATGGTGGCAGGAATTATCTGGTTGGCTTAGAATTAGAATGACCATCCTGAGGCAGGAGGCGGAGCTTAGAATGAGGCTCACAACCCAGTCACTGGAGGAGCTGACGGCTGATGGACGGCTGGGTTTTGGTCACATGGAGCAGCTGATCAGTAACCTGCATGTTGCGGTCGACGAGGAGCTCCAGCGCCATGGCAATGGTACTGATAACTGATAATTCACTGGCACTGATAACTAATATTGATTCCTTGATATTGATTCACTGATGCTGATGACTAATATCTATACTGATCGCTGATCATTCACTGACATTGAAAAGTGATTCTGAATTAAACTGTCATGAACTGATGTGTGTGTGTTTGTTGTATGTTTGTGCATGTGTGCAGATGTAATGCAGCAGACTATGGCGATGGTGTGTGAGCAGTGCAGGAAACTGGATGTGAAGATGAAGATGATGATGAAGACTCAGGCTGGAGAGTGGAATTCCACACTGGAGTCATATGATCAGCTAAAGAACATCCAGCAGCTCTCTGAGGTCTCACACACGCACACTTCTCTCTCACCAGACCTGCTTCAGACACACTTTCCTGATGTCTCTCTCTTTCTGTGTGTCTGTCTCTCAGCTGATGGAGGAGCTGCAGGCGAAACACTGGAAGCAGAGGATGGGCTTGGAGCTCCAGTGGGACAGGAGAGTGTCTGAGGCAATCTGTGAACTATGGAAGGTGTGTTCAGCTTTAATCAATAACCCAAATCCAGCCTTAGAACTCACAGTTCTCAGACAGTATTCAGGTTCTCGGGTTCTTGGGCTGTATTTGGGTTCTCATGTTATCGGGCTGTATTTTGGTTCACAGGTTCTTGAGTTGTATTTAGGTTTTGAGGTTCTCAGGTTGTGTTTGGGTTTTGAGGTTCTCAGGGTGTGTGTGTGTGTGTGCGTGTTCAGAAGTTGTTTCAGGATTTCTCGGGAAGTTTAACTGAGTTATGGCGAGAGAGTGTACTGAGCACGCTCACTACAAACTCCGCCCTCTCAGTGGACAACTGCCGAACACTGCTGGACGACACAGATCTCAAACTGACCAGTCTGATCCAGCAGGAGAAGAACCTCACACACCAGCACCTGCACACACTGCAAGAACAGCTGGAGCGAGACAAACAGGTAGGTGCGTGTATTTACTAAGTGTGTATGTGTACTAAGTGAGTGTATGTGTACTAAGAGATGTGTCTCTCGTTTCTGCAGGTTTGGGCGGAGGAGGAAGCTCTGGCTAAATCCTGCCTTAAACACCTTGCTAACCAACACATGATAGTTGCCGTAGCAACGATTTCCAGACAAAGGGACATCCAAGATAAGTGAGTACTGTTGGGCTCTTTCTCTCATTACTGTACCTAACACAGATTTTTCTCTATTACCACAACACTGTAAAGTTGTCAACCGCCATAAAAAGAAGAAGAAGCCTTTTGCAGCATGTAGCATGACTGCTCCTGTTAGTGTTTTAAACTTAGTGTTTAATTTTTTACGTTTCTTTTGAGTAAACGTTAATACTAATGTTATTTAAGCAATAAAGTTTTCTGATTATTTATTTACCTTTACATTTTCTTCAAGGGTAGCGCATTTAACTGATTTTAGCACAAAATTAAAGTGTTCTGTGAGCATATTTGTCACGGCTGGTGGCCGCTAGTGCAGGCCCCCTGGTTAGCTCTGTGACTATCAGCCCAGCCCTGGTTAGCCCAGTAGCCGTTAGCGTAGCTGCTATTAGCTCAGCCCTGGTTAGCTCAGTGGCTAATAGGCCAGCCCTGGTTAGCGCCCTAGCTAGTGGGCCTTTAGCTTTGGCGGCTCCGGCTAATGGGCCTAGAGGGGAGGCTATTCAGGTTGTGGTAACCGTGTGTGAGGCTGTTGGAGTGTGTGAGGCTGCTAGCCCCTGCCAGTGTCAGTGCAGGCCCCGCTCCTGCTAGCCCTGTAGGCCCCGCAGACCTAGTAGCGTGTCCCAGCCCTGTAGGCCCCGCAGACCTAGTAGCGTGTCCCAGCCC
>JBBPDC010186322.1:0-15379 GCA_037974485.1 Hemigrammopetersius urotaenia
ATAAACAAAGCCTTCTTTGTAAAATTGATGACTGAGTGTGTTCATTATATATTATATATTGGGTTGACATAGAATTGTGATAAATTTTTTCCCAGATTTGCGATTAACTAGTTAATTTTAATTAATCGCTTTACAGCCCTAATATATATATATACATGGAGAGGTCTGAAATTTACACTGTAGGTGCATTCCCATTGTGAGAGACAGAATGTAAAAAAAATCACATTGTATGATTTGTAAAGAATTTATTTGTATTGCACTGCTGCACATAAGTATTTGAACACCTATCAATCAGCAAGAATTCTGGCTCTCAAAGACCTGTTACTCTGCCTTTAAAAAGTCCACCTCTACTCCACTTAGTAATCCTAATTAGTAGCATTGACTTGATGCAAGGCTTCTGCAATTGAAAGTCATTTTCTTATGACTTGTATTAATTAAACTTTATCCCAATTTCTGGTTATTTATAATGTTTTATAATATTGTTTGTGCACAGAAAGAGCTTAGAAAACAAGGTGCATTTGTCTCACTGGTGAGTTTGAAAATCCCACATTGGAATAAGTGCAAAAACATATATGAAATAGAAAGACAAGAATTTCTTGTATTTAAAAAAGTAGCTTCTCCTGGACAAGCCCCTCCATTCACCCCAGCACACCTGCCCCAGCACACCCATTTAGGTTAATGTATATATATATATATAAAAAAAATAGTAGAAATGTACAACCAGAGGTACATTTTAAAAATTATCATTGTATGCTTGAGCTTTAATGCAGGCAAGATTTATTTGGAAAATTTATTTTGGTAAAATATAAGGATACACACTACCAGTCAAAATGTTGTGCACATTGATACAAAATGTTTCTACCACTTAACAGCCTTGTCTAGTTGTTAAATTAGGCTTTTTGTAAGTCAGCAGTGATCAATAAAAAATAAACTCTGGCTAATATGGGTAATTAAATGAGGAACATACTGTATGTTTATTTGATAGCAAAGAATATTGAGTGTACATTTAGTTAAATATTAAATGAATAACTTGCAAATGTAGAACATTTCTGTTTGTGACAAATCTTTTGAGTGTTAGTGTGGATTTAGTTGCTTTAGTTCTGGAACATAGTCCTTTAGTTGTAGTGCTTTGTTTTAAATAGCTAAATAATGATAATTACGTGAGCAAGACTTCACTAAAAAGTATATTAGTGCAACAGGAAACTTCGAAAATAAATGAATAAAAATTATGTAATTTTATAATAATATAAAAATACCTGATAAAATATACTCTATACTACTCCAATACAGAGAACTGTACATAAGTTTTTGGTGCCTTAGGAAATTGTTTAAAATCACTTGTTTGGGCAGTGTCTTTTTGCTGGAAATAAACCTTCGAACCCTTAGATTAAATGCAACCGCATGTTATTGCTATTAGCAAACTAATGCAGGCATTCAAGGATTAAACAGCAGTGATTACTTCAACAACTGGTGCCTCCTGTGCTGTTTTGTCCCTTTTCTTGTCTAGTTTTCCTTTTGATATACTTTGTTTAAGCTGCTCATAGAACCACTGTAAATCCTGACTGTCCTCTGGCCAGCAGAGATATCTCCTGGTCCGAATGTAGGTTCTGATTTGTTCATACTTCATCAGTCTGTACTGTGGAATGCGGTCGATAAGAAGCACAAGCAAGACATCCTGGACCTCCTCCAGCATCTTGCTCTGCGCCAACGTGAAAGCCTCCAAACACCACCCGTCCTTGAGGAACTCTCGGGAAACCACGCACAGGATTTTCTTACTGTTCCACACAGCGTTGCGCATGTTGGAGAGGTGGTCTTCCCCTGGCAAGAAGTCTCGTGCCTCAAAGCAGCACCGGAAGGGGTTCTTCTCTGAGAACTGTGTGTCTAGCTTGTCCAGCAGCGCCTTCTCCACCCATCTATAGTCTTTGAAACTGAAGCACATGTAGACGTCATACAAAAATCTGTCATCAGCAGGCAATTTCGGGCTTCCCTCCCATAACCTTAGGATAGCCTTCCTGTAAATCTTGAAGCAGTATCCACGTAGTCGCGCAAAAATGATCGCACCGGCAAGGATTAACAGGATAAATGACGTGAAGCAGATGATAAGCACAAGCCTCAGCTTCTCCCCGTTCTCCTCGTCCTCCACATCCTCACAGAGTACAGAGTGCACAAGAGGAACGCCACGCTGCTCTTCAGGAAACTCGCATGCTAAATTCTCAGCCAAGGGATAGACTTTCACCCTAGTCCCATTTAACCATGTTTGGAAATCTCTCAAGTTGCAATCGCAAAAGAAGCGGCTTCCAGACAAGTCAAGTTCAGTTAGGGTGCTCAAGGCATATGGGTCGACAGAACCGAGGTTATTATTCGCGAGATTAAGCAATCTCAGGCTTTCAGGGAACATTCTGTTTGGAATATAGGTCAAGGAGTTAAAGGATAGATCTAAGTAGTACAAAGAGGTGAGTCCTTTAAAAATGTTTTTTGGGAGTAACTTTAAGTAGTTGTTCTGAAGGTAAAGATTCTGCAACTGGTGAAGGTTGTTAAATACATCAAGACATAGGTCTTGTGACCAGATATTTTGTAAACCAGTCATTTGAAGGTTAAGGATTTGCAAATTGTTTAGAGGCGATACAGAATAGTCACTGTTGTGGACACACCATAAAAAAACATTCCCTTCAATGTAAATCCTTTCAATATTAGGAAATTCTACTAATATACTATATATGTCCTCAACATTAGTTAATCTGTTGAATGACAAGTCAATCGTTGTGATATTTCTTGCAATACTTGAAAGTTGGTATAATGACTTAATTTTGTTATTACCCAAGAGAAGCACAATGAGTTGTGGAAGTGTTGCCAAGGTATCCAGTGTATGTATGGAATTTTCTTGGAGGTCTAGGTAAAGTAGGTTCGGCAGTCCGTAAAACGAGCCTTGCAAAAGTGTTCTTAAATTATTGTAAGATAAATCGAGCACCTTAAGACTTTGCAAGTTCATAAATGTATTGGAATCGATCTTATCCAGCAGGTTATTTGACAAGTTAAGGAATTTTAAATCTGTCAATCCCAGAAAGGCATTTTTTTCTATTTGATTGATCAAGTTGAAATCCAACGAGACTTGCTCCAGGTCTGGCTGATAACCGAATAAGGAATTCCTTAGAGCAAAAATACGACATCGGGACAGATCGAAAATTCGCACGCCGCTGTTGGCTAGGCCCTTGAATGTGTCTTTGTCTGGGTCTTTCATGTTTTTGAATCCCACTGACTGGCCCATGCTGGCACTCTGCCTGAGAATGAGTGTGTGAATTTTGGTTCCACTGATTGCCTTGAAGAACAGCACAGCCATGTCAACATAGAAGCTGTTTTGAGACATATCGAGCACAGAGAACGACATGCTCTTGAATGGATTTCCACACTGGTTCCACTTAGGCCAAAAGTGATCCATATCAGTCAGTCGGATGCTGGTCAACTTTAGGAGACTGAAATGTTTTCCTTGAAAAGCGAATAAATCTTCTTCACATATGCTGTTAATCACATTATAGGAGAGATCTAATGTGTGGAATCTGGTCATGTTGAAAAAGAAATGAGCAGGATGGATCCTCCGGATATTGTTGGTGTCCAGATTAAGACTCTCCAATGACACCAAAGGTTTCAGATAGTCACCTGACAGGATAGTTTCGTTGAAATTGCACTGGGTGAGAATAAGTTTCCGAAGGTTGAACAGTCCACTGAATGCTTCTGGCTCCAGTTGGAGAAATGTGTTAAACCCCAGATTGAGTTCTGTCAGATTGGGCAGTCCAGCAAAGGCCTTGTTCTTTATCACAAGTTGTGTTTCTTGTTGCCCAATGTTGAGAATTTGCAGAGCTTCCAAACCAAGAAAAGATTCCTCATTAATTTCACTAATTTTGTTTTGTCCCAGATCCAAAGAAGTCACATAACTTGGCAGAGGTGGCACTTGTTTAAGTCCTTTCCAGTAACAGGAGACACTGGTGCCTCTAAAGAAGCATGGTGAAAAACAGTTTGCTACCTGAAGACGGGAGCAAAGTTTAAGAAGCAACACGGTGAAGATGGCCCTGTTCGTCATTCTGAGACACCTAGAAAAGAAAAAGGAAATCTGAGGTCTGTGACCTTTTGTATGATTGCCTACACACACACACCTGTCGTACCAGGTGTGCGTACATAAGATACAGACATATTAGACTGACCGAGGGCCTCTGAGGTCAACAAGGTCACTTTCTTTTTATTGATTGTGTGGCATTCCTTTCTTTCCTTCATTCTTTGTATTTCATTTTGAAACACATTTTCAGATGTTTAACATAGGATCGCAAACCCTTCAAAATAATACTAAGATGTAAACAAGACTGAACTGCACCATTCTCAACAAGCTTATGGTCATGGGAACCAGATGGCTGCAGCATTGAATATAAAATGTGAAAAATGTTAATGTGTAGAACAAGTGATTTTTAGTGAACTATTGAATTTGCTGTGAAAGTTGCTACTGTGAAACCAAGGCGGCTTCCAGCTGCTTTGTTTTGCTTGTTCTCATGCCCTGAATATTCATTGTAATGTCCATGCTTTGTTTCATGATGTCTATTGATGTCAAATAGTTTCTCTTGCTATGCCTCTCAGTGGAAAAGTATTGATTTTCATCTCTCTTGAAATTGCTGGTTCTCACTGTTGTGCTTTTCCAACGTAGTCGGGACTAAATGTTAATCTGTAGCTTTAGAGTTCATGGCGGCGCCACCTATGATGCATTCTAAGATGGAAGCCGCGGGCCAGTTATAATCCTTCTGTTGCCTGGGGGCTGAACTTTGGGCACCGCTAGTTTACTGTCTATAAAACCTCACAGAACACAATTATAGCAAAAAGTTATAAACTTTTTAATACACTTGGCACATGTAGGGTGTTGTTACAAAAAGAAAACTCTTCAGATTTTCATCATTAGCATTACATTTTGGACACCTTTGATATAAAAGCTCCCTCACAGAAAAAAATGTTTCTCTACGATGAACCGTTTTGCTTCAGACCTACCCTGGGTGACTTTGTTTACTTTCCAATTAATTTGAGATTAATTATTTACGTATTTTTAAAACTCCATTTTCACTTTAAGGCAAAGATGCCTTACATATTCGTAAATAAAGAAGCCAATGTCTGTTCATTACTTTATTTGAACATTAACTAAACCAGGATGCATATATTTTCCTACTTTATTCCCCCATGACGCAGTTACATAATTCATACTGATACTAATTCATCAACTGAGCATAAAATAAAATGATTTCCTTTTCAATCTAGTAGAGTAGCTTAAATAAAGTCAGGCCTAGCTTTCAGAACGTAGACAGTCTAAAAGCATGTTCATGTAGGATCTGTAAATCTTTTGACCAGATTGAGCTCTATAAAAAAGAATCTGTAACCAAGCAACTTTTGAAAGAAAACATATTAAAGCCATTTAGCAACTCAGATTAACATCTGAGCTATTTTTGTTACTTACCAAAGTGTATTTTTCTTTTGAATAGTCTGGTGAACCGTGTTCTTCCTAGCAGTGTGAAGCGGTGGAGAAAACGCTTGTAGCTGGTCTCAGTAAATCATGCTTGAGAACCGTGGAAAGTGTGTGTGTGTGTGTGTGTGTGTGTGTGTGTGAGTTGTTCTGGGCTGGATCCAGGCTGGATGTGACTGGTCTTTTCTTTTGTGCACTCGTCATTGCGAAATCCCAGATTGCTTTTTTCCCCTCAGTGCTCTGTTTACACATATTTCGCAATGGCCTTTTTGTCCTACTCCAGTCTAGTGCGCTAATGGGTTGGGCAGCATTCTTTTGATGAGATTTAGTCTTTTTTGATAGTTAAAGAAATTGTTGGACTCCTTGAATCAGATTTACCAGTGGCTATACAATTCAGGACCAGAAACTGGAATTTGAAATCTGGGTTTGGTGTCCTCTTGTAACATGAAAGGATCTTTGAGAGATACAGTAGAAGAACCATTTTAGTTCCTTTTATAAACACTTTAATGAGTTAGAAGTGTGAGCATGATTACTTTTTTAAAGGTTCTTTTCTAATATAAGGGCTTTACTTAGAACTTTATGTGAAGGTTTTTATAACGTTTTAAACATTATATTTAATTGTTCTCAGAACCATCTATCAGCCCTTCTGTTGCATCACAAAGAAACCTTTCTGATAGCTTTATTTTAACGAGTGAACTAAGGTGAACCAGCTACCTTAGCCAAATTTCATTGAAAAAAAAAAACGTCAAAAAGTATTTTCAGACTGATTTCTACTGAATACATTAATGTGCAGCCTTGATCCATAATCAATTCTAATTATAACGAGCATCAGCATGAGGCCTGGTCATGTCACATAATATAGCATAATGTTGATATTGATTAGATATGTTGAACAAAAGTTTCTGGCCCCAGAGTTCTTGTAGCGAATTACTTTTGTTTTGTTTTTCAGCTTGATAATTAGAGATGAGTAGAGATTTTCTGTTATTGATACTGATAACCAATAGTGATACTTATCAATACTGTTATTGATGCTACTCTCCATAATTTGTTGAAAAAATGAAAAATGTCACGTAAAAGGTGTGAATTCAGCAGTTATTTTATCATAAAATATGCCTTTATTGTCATTGTACTGAAGCAGGATGCTACAAACATGAAGTTGCACACAGACAACAGTGACACAGTTTTAAGGATTAGAATAGTATTGCACATATAGAGGTGAAAAACAATTGCACATATGTTTGTGATATTTCCTACCTTGTCCCTGACTTAACTGAGCATCAGCACAGAGAGCTGTCTTGTTCTTTTGTGTACGAGTCTTTGCACGCTGTTAATGCTAACCGTTAATGCTAAACCGTTAAACTTTTTTAAGCAGTAAGGTTTTCTGATTATGATTATTTATTTACCGGTACATTTTCTTTATGTGTAATGCATTAAACTGAGTTTAAAATGAAATGTAAGTGTTCTGGGAGCATAATTGGGACCTGTAGCATAAATGGACCTGTAGCACTTGTCAGAGGGCAGAAGGTTGAACAAACCTTGAGCAGGATGGGTACTGCCTCTGATGATTTGTCTCTGAGGATGTGTAAATGTCTTTCAGAGGGGGGGGGAGGGGCAGCCGATTATTTTCTGTGCAGTCTTGACTACCCTCTGCAGTCTCTTCCTGTATGACTCTGTGCAGTGGGAGAACCATACCAGGATGCAGTAAGTCGATATGCTCTCGGTTGTTTTTCCTAAGCACTCTCAGGAAGTGCAGATGCCGCTGTGCCTTTTTGATGACAGCCGTGGTGCTAGCAGTCTAGGACAGGTCTGCGGAGATTGTGGTGCCCAGGAAGGTGAGGGTGTGCACCCTCTCCACTAGTCCAGGATAATCTCTAGTTTTTTTTAGTGTTCAGAGCCAGGTTGTTTGCCATGCACCACTCAGACAGCCTCAGGACCTCGTCCCTATAGGCAGACTCATCCCCACTGGAGATCAGTCCCACCTTAATTATTGTGTATCTGATGTGGGCAGGTCTGCAGTGCTCAGTGGAGGAGGGGAGGGGTCCACGTCGTACTGTCTGTGACCGGTTTGTGAGAAAGTCCTTGTAGTACATGAACATTTTTCTCCCCAAAAAATCATAATTTGTATAATTTGTAATATTATAATATTTCATATTACAATATGAAATATTTCTTCCTCCTGTTTTCTTGTCTGTCATTCTTTACTCCATGTTCTTTTGTCATGTGTCTGGGTTTTTCATGTGAATATGTTTTGGTCCTAGCCCTGCCTTAGCCCTGCCCCCTTGCTGTCCTGTTCATCTATGTGTTGTCCCAGGACAAGATGTAACCCCAAACCATGATTTTTCCTCCACCAAACTTGACTGGGTGAATCCTGGGTCCATGCGGGTTCAAACAGATCACCTGCAGCATTTGCGGCATTTCTGGCTAATAAAGGTGCCAGTCATTGACACATAAGGACATAGAACTTAAAAAGTGGTCTCTAATTTATGAGGTACTTTCATTTTTATAGACAGAAAATCAAGAAAAAAACATGTTACATAAAAGTTATAAATTGATTTGCACGTCATTTATTTAAATAATTATCAGTGGAGGACGGGATGGGTCCCAGTCGTACTGTCTGTGACCGGTTTGTGAGAAAGTCCTTGATCCAGGAGCAGGTGAGTTGTACGATACAAATTATGATTTTTTGTTCATGTACTACAAACACATTAAATGTGTGTTAGTGATGAGCAGAGCTAGTGATCCCATCCCTCCACTGATCCAATTCATCATCAGCCATTTGAAAATGTAGCTTTGTTACAAATGGCAGCTGGTGAATTAGTGGTTAGGGCGTTGCCCCTGAGATCAGAAGGTTGTGAGTTTGAATCTCAGGATTGCAGTACAGCTGATGTACCCTTCAGCTACCATCCCACACACTACTCCCCGGGCACCCCTTATTAGTGGCATCCACTGCTTGGTGAACGGGTTAAAAACAAAGAAGAATTTCATATTGTTCACACTTTACTTTGTGCTGTGGTGTGTTCGCGCATGACTGCAAGGGGCCACTTTACTTTACACAAACTCTGGTTGTCTAAATCCATCCCTATATGTATCCCACCCTTAAGTATTTTGATGTAAAAACTATCCAGACTGCTCATCCTTACAGTTATGCCAGTCTGTTTTGTTTGTGTCTGTCTGTTTATTTATTTTAACATAGACGAGATTTGATGTCCACAATTCATAGGTTATCAAGCTAAAGGCCCATTCACAGGCGTCCCTCACAGCAGCAGCTCACATGTGTATCTATCGATGAAATATTCACTTGCAAAATAAAGTTGATGAAATTAGAAGCCACTGCTGGTGCAGCCACATGACTTCTCAGTCAGGTTAAGAGCTAACCCTCTTGCATAAAAGGAGAAGAGCCTAAAGTGGTTTTTGAGTGTGAGATGTGCCGATTGCACATTAATTCACTAATTTGTTAATGAGCACAATTAGTTCATTTGCTAATTCACATTGTTTGACAACACTCACAGTATCGAATAAGTCAGTCCAATGTTGACGCTGGGGTTTGTTAGGCTGAGGAATCATGAAAGAAGATTGTACTAAAGGGACTACCTTTGCGAGTGTGTTGCTGGAATGAGTGCACTACAGTATTGCTGGGCTGAAAACAGTCCGCTAACCACAAATATTCAGCCATTAGTGGTTCTGTGGCCAGAAACTGACCACTTATAGGCTACTATAATGTTCCCATATTTGGGTTTTTGTAATATTATAATATTTTTTGTCTGTCATTCTTTACTCCATGTTCTTTTGTTGACTTTTGGTATGTGTCTGTGTTTTTCATGTGATATGTTTTGGTCCTAGCCCTGCCTTAGCCCTGCCCCCTTGCTGTCCTGTTCAAAAAATGTCTGGGAGAAAAATGTCTTGTCCCAGGACTGTTTTCACCAAATTTGACTGTTTTCTGGGTGAATCCTGGGTCCAGGCGGGTTCAAACAGATCACCTGCAGTATTTTCGGCTTTTGCTGCATTTCTGGCTAATATTCTGGCTAATAAAGGTGCCAGTCATTGACACATAAGGACGTAGAAACATAAAAAGCTGTCTTTTTTATGGAGAGAGAAAATAAGTATTTCATCCCCGACAACCAAGCAAGACTTCTGGCTCCCACAGTCTGGCCGTTTGCCCATGTTGCACACAGATTGCATTCAATCTATCAATTACAGATACTCCTGATCTTAACTCGTTGTGTGTATAAAGCACACCTGTCCACAGAATCAGCTTCTTCCATTCCAACCTCTCCACCACCATGGGCAAGACCAAAGAGCTGGACGTCAGGGACGAGGCTGGAATGAATTACAAGACCATCAGTGAGAAGTTTGGTGAGAAGGTGACAACTGTTGGTGCAACTATTCGGAAATGGAAAAAATATAAAATGATCATCAATTGCCCTCAGTCTGGAACTCCATGAAGTATCTTGCCTCATGAGAAAGGTGAGGGATCAGCCAAGAACTACATGGGAGGAGCTTGTTAATGATCTGAAGGCAGTTGGGACCACAGTCACTAAGAACACCATTGGTAACACACTACATCATAATGGATTGAAATCTTGCAGTGCCCGCATGGTCCTCTTGCTCAAGAAGGCACATGTACAGCCAATCTCAAGCAGTGAACACCTAAATGATTCAGAGAAGATTTGGGAGAGTGTGCAGTGGTCAGATGAGACCAAAATCGAGCTTTTTGGCATCGACTCAACCTGCCTTGTTAGGAGGAAGAGAAATGCTAAATATGACCCGAAACACATCATCCCCACAGTCAAGCATGGAGGTGGAAACATTATGCTTGGATGTTTTTCTTCTAAGGGTACAGGATGACTTCACCACATTGAGGGGCCAGTTGATGGGGCCATGTTGGATTAGAACCTCCTTCCTTAAGCCAGAACACTGAAGATGGGTTGTGGATGATCTTCCCGCATGACAATGACCCAAAACATACTGCCAGGGTAGCCAAAGAATGGCTAAAGAAGAAACCCATTAAGGTCCTGGAGTGGCCTAGCCAGTCTCCAAACCTCAATTCGATAGAATATCTGTGAAGGAGCTGAAACTTCAAGTTGCCATCAGCAGTCAAGAAACCTAAAGGCTTTATAGAGTTTCTGTAAAAAGCAGTGGGCCAGAATCCCTCCTGAGATTTGTGCAAACCCCCAACACCAACAAGAAACTTCACTGCTGTGCTTACCAACAAGGGTTTCTCCACCCTGTAAGTCATGTTTTGCTTGTGTATCAAATAAATCAATTTTTATGTAAAATAATTTTTCTTGATTTTTGGTCGATAATCTGTCTCTCTCTATACAAATGAAACTACCTCATAAATTAGACACTGTTCTTTTTTTTTAAGTCAGCAAGCTTACAAATTCAGCAGGGGACCAAATAATTATTTGCTGTAATTATTTACAGTATGTGTATATATATAAATGCACGTCTTATATTCAGTTTATGTTGGTGTATCCTTTGTAAAATGTCATGTAGCCCCGCTCTTTGTAAATTTCTTGTAAAACTCTTGATTAATGCTCTTTGTAGGTCTTTGTAGTGTTCCTGTAATGCTGTCTGTTTAAATCTCTTGATGCTCCATTTTGCTTGTGTTTTTGATAATCTTGTTTTACTAGTAAATCACTTAACTGTAAGTTATTCATTCATATCATTTATACTCCAACATTTGTGTATATAGCATGGTCTTTTTACATTTTTCTTTCAGAGTTTTTATTGAATTTATTTAGACATTATATTGTATACTCTGGTCTCTGTGTGCAGTTAATTCTGATTTTATTGTGTTTTTGTGTCACCCAAAACCCTTGTTTTTCGTCTTTTTCCATTAAACCTTTTGGATCCTGTGATTACATCCCATCTGCACTGACCCTCACTCCTAACAGCTACAGAATGATTGACACAAACTAGGTAACAAACTAGGACTGTAACCATATTATTACCTAAGTGGCCTGTAGTTTCTGCAGTGTATAAAAACCCTGGTAGCACTGCTGTAGCTGATATGCTCATATGATCACAGTAGACTCCAAAATAATATCTGCCTAATCTCTGTCTGCTCTATTCTCACACCGCTCGCAGCTGAAGATATCTTGGTGGGGTTCAGGGCTGTGTGTGTTCTTTATCGCTTCATCAAAGTTCTCCTCTCCCCCTCAGGTGTGCTGCTTGCTGTTGGTGGCCCCTTTCTATTGATGGATGGGCTAAAGGAGGCAGATAAGATGGGCTGCAGTCAGTAATTGTAAACCCACAAAGTGCAGATTTGTGGAAATGGTCTGTGACTGTAGCAGAAAGATGTTTGTGGTAAACTGAAGAGACTTGGTGAAAAGAAACAGTTTGTATTATGCTATTGTCTTGTGGTTTGGTTAGAAATGATCAAGGGGGGTATGTGGTCCTCCTTTTTTAAGCCCAGTCCAGGCTCTCAGTGCTTAATGCACAATAAATGAAGTTAAGTGAATGCAGGGAAGTCTTCTGTAGTTCTTGGTTTCATAGTGATTGGCCTTCACATCCTGTGTACTAGGCAGAAGGTGATTCCCCTTTCAATCTTGAAAAAGAGGAAATATTCTCATCATAACGAGGGAAGCTCATATGAGGTCAATCCTTTTGTTTGCCTAAAGATCCATTGAGTGGGGGATTTTTCTTTAAAGCAGCACTCCAGCATTTTCAGCCTAATCTCAGTCTGCTGCAATCTGTAGTTCTATCGATCGGCACAGGCCATTTCAGTTACTTTCAGTGTCCCGGCACTTAGTAAATAAATAGAAAACCCACTGATTCAAAACACACTTGCAATAGGTTTCAAATGTCTATTAAGCTGTATCCTGAATCTGTAAGTCATAATAGCTATCTATTATACCCACTACTTCATGACTACTACAAACATCTGCCAGGTTGGTTTCCTGACAGCCTCTCAAATGCATTGATTTGCTCTTTAAATCGACTGCATTTGTGCAATACTAGATAATGTTGCACTGTTAATTAGATAGAACAAGCATATTTGGTGCTGTAACACAAATGATGTTAAACGATGCTGGAAATGTTCCAAACTGCATGGGAGAATGTCCTTGTAAACAGATTGCTCTGCTCTTTTGGAGGATAAGAAGTAATCCTAAATCCTTATTCATCCAAGGCAGGCATGTTGATGACATCTCATCCCTGTATGCTGGAAACTGGGCTCCAGTTCAGAAAAGCCAGTGGGAAAGATGTGAGAATGTTCCTGGGGATCATGCCTGGAATGTCTCTCTAGATAAGAGCTAATTTTCATGTGGCTGTAAATTTTCATGTTGTTCTGTTTCTCTTAAGGCCCTGTCCTGGCATGCAGCCAGTGTTTCTGTGGACACAGTAATTGGATGCTAAAATGTAAAATTATCAAATGTGTTTGATTATTATAGTTAAAAGCATAAGCAAAACACTGTCAGAACAAAGGTAGATTTTAGGCCCCCAAGGTGCAAACAATATACATGGTCAAAGTTGCCATAAAATGTATTTCTGCCTTATTTAGAGGTCTCTCAGATGGAACATAGTCATAGGATTGTGTCAGTTGTTTTTTTTTTATCTTTGTAGGTAAGTATATTTATACTTATACACACACACAAATAAATGTGTGTTTGTGTATTGTTTAACTTGGCACAGTCGTGTTTTCATCTCTCATTGCTCACTAGCAGCTCAACACATTTCACACATAGATCCAGCAGTGTCCCAGTTAGTCTAATAATCTAAAGTTACAGGATGATGAAACGTGGTCAGTTTCTATTCCACCAGTGTGATGGCCACCAGGAGTCCTGCTGCACCATATTTCTTCCTTTTCCGTAACTTTTCCTGCACTTTCGAACACACTTTTTATGTGTTAGGTGACGTCTCTCACTGCCTGACCTGCTGTCTCTATTCTGGTTCCGGATCTTCATAATTTACAAATCTAGCGCTGCCTAGATCACCATGGCAGGGGGAACCTGTTAAAATATTCAGAATCCGTGTAGACATCCAGAGGGACAACGAGAAAGAACATTATCAAAACATGTTCCAGCCACAAAACAGAACAGTCTAAAGGACAAGGGGACAAGTGTATCAGTCACACAGAGACGTACATTGCAGCTGTGACAGATGTTGCATCAGAATGTACCCAGCAATGACACACTGCTAGCGTTAGCGTAGCATGAGTGAGCCAAAGATAAGTGGACTGTTCTGCTGGGCCCTCACTCCTTTTATGCTCAGGAAGCCCCTCCTGATCCAGCACACGTCTCTGAAACTTGCAAGATGTTCACGCGAGCAACGGAAATCCGTTCCTCACATGCTAACATGATATTATTGTAATGTCATACCGTAATTGTAGTCGTGCAGTGGCATTTGGACGTGCTTTGTGTTGCAGGCTTTATCAGAACATCGCTGCGTGCCTGACATTTCAGATTTTGTTCCACTGTAGGCGCTGACCTTTTTCACATCTATATTATTTAATCTGCTGGAGTTTTTTAGTTTTTCTGCTGTGAAGGCTTACCCTGGCCCTGCTCTTTAATGCTGCCGGTTTTCTTGTTTTCCTCTCAACCCTTCGTCCTTCACTTCCCTTCCGTTGCTTTTTACTTCCAGACATGCTTTAATCTCTTTAAAGAAGACTTTCTTTGTACCTGCCGCAAAACCGTAGATCCCAGCGGTCGTTTCCCTCTCTTTTAATCTATTTATGGGCAAAACTTGAAAATTTTAGCATTGTGGGCACTTTTCTTTGGTCTTCAAATGTGGAAAAAGTAAGACATACGATTTAGGCTTTGGTGTAGGTGTTCTGTTTGGCTACAGTAATATATATTTCATTGAAAACCATCAGAGACCTAATAGCAATACAAGCAGTGCCAGTATTTGAATGTGGACATTGGCCATTTTACTAGAACCCCCCTAATTGAAAGTCCAGCCCCTCGGTTAAAGTTTTCATCAATGGCCAGTTTCTGACCACAGAGCCATTCACAGTTGGACATTTTGGTGTGGTGGGCCTCTCTTGGCCTAGCAGTGATGCTAATGTACAATTTGGTTGTTTGTGGAAGTACAAGGTGGGTGTTTCCAATAAAGTGGCCAGTGTGTGGAAGCCCGAGCTGGGTGTTTCAAAAAAGGTGGCAAATGAGTTAAGTGACTTGAGTTTTACATACAAGATTCATGTTCTAAACAAAGTGTCTAGTGAGTGCAATTGCAACGTAAACTACACATGTTTACTTTTAACAGCTCAGCATTAATATATTCTCAAACTGGGAGAATTCAGTATATTTTGTTTGTAGGTCTTTATGGTGGTTTCCATCAGGAGGGTCACCTTCACACTCACTAGTTACATTCTTTCAGCTGCTGTGTGTGTGACAAAAAAGAAAAAAAATCTGTTTGTATGTGACGTTAGAGGAAGGGAGCTGCTTTTCATACTGTGGTTTGATCCAGTGTTTGTGTGTACGTGACAAGTGTAGCAACGGCTCTAGCACGATCAGTCCACTCTTCCAACTGTTACATCAGAAAAGAGTGCAACTCTGTGTGTGTGCGTTTGTGCGTCCTGCTGCAAAAGTGTGCGTGCCTCTTTATTAGTCAGTCAAATTGTACTTTTTTCTGTTTGAATATTCACCCTCTCTTTCTTTTTGTGGTTTTATTCGACTTGCTTGCTTCTCTCTCTCTCACTTTCTCAATCTCTGCCCCCCTTCTCAATCTCTCCCTCTCTCTCTTTCTCTCTCCCTCACACTCTTTCCCTCTCTACCTCTCTTTCTCTCTCTGTCTGTCTCTCTCTGTCTCTCCCTCTCTCTCTCTCTCTCTCTCCCTCTCTTTCTCTCTCTCTCTCCCTCTCTTTCTCTCTCTCTCTCCCTCTCCCTCTCTCCCTCTCTCTCTTTCTCTCTCCCTCACACTCCTTTCCTGTCTAACTCTGTCTCTCTGTCT
>JBBPDC010186451.1:0-15366 GCA_037974485.1 Hemigrammopetersius urotaenia
TGTTGTTCGTCCAGGAGAGATCCTCAGTGATGTGCACACCCAGGAACTCGGTGCTGCTCACTCTCTCCACAGACGCATCGTTGATGGTCAGAGGAGCATCCTGAGTGTGCGCTCTCCTGAAATCAACAACAATCTTCTCCTACTTAAAGGTCAAGTGAGAGAAACAATCTTTTAAATACTAAGAGATAAAGAGAGGCTGGAAAATGAATATGCAGAAAAGAATTGGGGAATGAAACCAAATTAATGAAAGTATCATAACAACTATACAGAAAATTGTACATTTGGGCCCTTTATTCTAATTAGCAAGTGTTTTAGGGGGTGTGACTTGTGACTTTACACTCCCCAGTTGTGAGTTTACACTGTCTGTGTGTAATGATGCAGAAGAGTTGGTGGAAGTGTCCTGGGTTGAGGAGTGTTGGGATTACATCGATGGATTCTTCTGGGATTTTACACACATTTATACTGTCAGTGCCTTCAAACTGTCAACAACCGTCCTGTTCCTGAATCCATGCGGCTGAACATCCTCCTGCCTCCTCAGCACTGAGGGGGTCATGGAGAAGTTCATCAGCTGATGTGACTGACATCTCGCAAACAAAGACGGAAAACACATCTGGCATTTTCTGACAAACAAGCAGCAGCTCATCTGCAGCACCTGTTAAATCCTCAGCAAGGAAGCAACACATGAATCAACTCCAACACCACCATCACCACCACAACCACCACCATTACTACCCCATTACCAACACCACCATCACCACAACCAACAAAACCAACAAAACCAACACCACCACCATTACTATTCCACTACCAACATTTACATTTATGGCATTTATCAGATGCTTTTATCCAAAGCGACTTCCATTCTATTATCTACAGGGGGCAGTCTCTCCCTGGAGCAACTTGGGGTTAAGGGTCTTGCTCAAGGACCCAGTGGTGGTGGATTCGAACCTATGACTTCTTGGTCCAGAGGCAAGTATCCTACCACTAGACCAACACCACCATCACCACAACCAACAAAACCAACACCACCACAACCACCACCATTACTACTCCACAACCAACACCACCATCATCACAACCATTACCACAACCACAAACAACACCAACATCTCCACAACCAACAAAACCAATGCCACCACCACCAACAACACTATCGCAACTACCATCATTACTACTCCACTACCAACACCACCAGCACCAACACATCACTATAATCACTACCAACACCATTAACATTACCCCAATCAACACCAACACCACCAGCACCAATACCACCATCTCCCTTAACCAACACCACCATCAGCAACACCAACACATCACCACCAACAGAAACCCTGGATGGACAGATTGATCCAAGCCACAGTGAACACCAGGACTGCTCTTTACAGAAATGCCAAGCGTTGGTATCGGAAGTGTGTGGAGTCTCACTTCCCCCAGGACAACACACGGAGCATGTGGCATGGACTGCGCATCATCATGTACTACAAAGCTAAGAACATTGCAATGATGCATGTCTCTGCATTCGCCAACGTGCTGAACAAGTTCTAGGCCACGTGGCTAACTACAGCCTGACAACTGAGGGCGGCAACGTCATCAGTGAGGAGTTGTGAGTTTACACTGTCTGTGTGTATGTGTGTAATGATGCAGAGGGGAAAAATAGAACTGTGAGACGTCAGAAGTGTCCTGGGTTGAGGAGTGATGGGTTTCAGTGGAGGAAAGTGTTTCCATCGATGGATTCTTCTGAGATTTTACACACATTTATTCTGTCAGTGCCAAGTCTTCAAACTGTCATACAACAACCGTCCCGTTCTTGAGTCGGTCATGGAGAACTTCATCAGCTGATGTGACTGACGTGACAGACAAAGACGAAAAACACATCTGCCACTTTCTGACAAACAAGGAACATGTCAGATTGCTACATAACGTTAAAATAAATAAATAAAAATCCCTCTAATTTGTGTTTAAGCTACTTCACTTTTTTAGATTTGTGCTTTTATTTTTGTTAGGGTTAGGGTTAAATGTAGATTTCTAAATTTCAAATGTGTTTTATACTTATACATTATAAAATTGAACTTATTTTATAATTTTTGAACAATCATACAAGGAGCAGTTCAGGATACATTTTACAGCGAGTTGTACTTTGTATCACTATGTATGTAACAAATAAAGAATCTTGAATTTCAGCTTGACACCACCACCACCAACACCAACACCATGGCAGCTGGTGGCCTAGTGGTTAGGGCATTGCCCCTGCAATCAGAAGGTTGTGGGCTTGAATCCCAATACAGCTAGTGTCATCACTGAGGTACCCCTGAGGAAGGTGCCGTCCCCCCACACTGCTCCCTGGGTGCCCCTCGTTAGTGGCAGCCCACTGCTTCACTTGGTGAAGGGGTTACATGCAGAGAAAGACAATTTCACATTGTTCACACTGTGTGCTGTGCTGTGGTGCGTTCACACCTGACTATAAGGAGCCACTTTTACCACCAGCACCAAACCCACCCCCTTCTGTTTTAGCCACAGCATCTGACTTTAACAGAATAGTGTCACCCCCTATACCCCAATATTAGAGAACTGTCATTTTCCCTCTTAGAGTTGCTTGTATTCGTGTGACTCACCTGATGAAGGTGTGACAGGAGAGGAGAGCCTGCAAGCTGAGATGGATGTATGATGCGAAGCCCTGCTGGCTTGCATGATTCGAAACACGACCCCCTAATTAGAGGCTGTCCAGTGCCTGCTGGGTCTTTTTCCACAGCACCTCTGGCTTTCGACGTCAGTGCTAACGAGTTCTCACAGCCTCCCTCTCAGAGCGAAATAATTCACAAAGCAGCCAAATAAACAGAACGACTGGAACTGGTGATGAAATACCTCTGTAAAGCTAACGCTGTTCAGCTGCAAACCGCGGAGAAACACTTGCTGAAGTACAATGTGCTTTTTTTTGCAGTCAACATGCAGCAAAACTGTCTGTGTGAGTTTATAAACAAAGCAAAATTGGCCTGCCAGTGCATTTAAGAACTGGTTTTAAAGTGCTGATGATCATCTATCAGGCCTTATGTGGTGAATAATCCTGAGAATTAATAGTTCCGTACAAGCATCAGGTCTTTGCTGCAAAATCTCTGGTCTTCCCCTTGATGTCAGGCTGATTCCTCAGCTACTTTTCAGAATCGATTTTCATTCTTCAGTTTTCATGAGACTACCAATAATATGCCATCTATCTTTGTGTTCTTTATCATTTCTGTATGTTTTAGTACTGCACACCCTCCCCCTCTGTCTGCTGGCCTGCGCTCATATTGCTCTTAATGCCCCGGACTCAAGCGCACTTACATTTTCTTCACCAGTGAGCTGCCAGATAGTCTCATATCTGCAGATACTAAACCAGTCATTGGTCCAGTGCCAAAGTATTAACTCTTTTTTTTTTGGCTTCATGCTCCTAACACTTAAATGTACAAAACAGTGTCTTTGCAAACACCTGCAGCTGATGCTAATGACAATGGATTCTTTACTGTTCCTGGTCAGGATAAAGTCCCCCAACAGTAGGACCGCCTAACCCTAACCCCTGGGAACCACATAGTGACCCCCTAGTGAGGGGTGTGATTATCAAACACTACCTAGTAGCTCTAAATATCTGTTTCCCATGGATGCTTCTCATGTTTTCTGGAACGGATCTGAACCTGTGGAGGGTTTGGTTTATGTTTAACCCACCTGAACGAGGCACCAGCATGTCAGAAGTGCAGCACAGTTAAAACATGACCAAATACCAAAGTACAGTAAACCCTCACTTTTCTGTGGATTAGTCACGGATTCAGTCAAATGCAGATTTTTTCTGAGAACTGAACTGATAATGGGATGCGGAAAACCCTACAATGACGTGGAAACTGCAAATATTCTCCACCTTTTTTGCTTTTGGATACATATATATATATATATATATATTTATTTATATAATAGCATTTTAGAGCTAAATTATCAAGAAAAATATAATTTACTTTGTGACAAATATGAACGTAAATTCAGTTACATTTCCATATAAAATGTAACTGTATAAATATAGAAAGTGCATCTTGAAATGGTAAAAATAGGCATTTTTACCAAAACACAACAAAGCAGTTTTTCACTATACGTGGGTGCTCTTGGAGCGTAACCCTGGGGGGTTGCTGTACATCCTTAGTTGAAGACTCTCCAAGTCGACAATGGAACTTTAAACCTCAGATGAAGTTTTGTTAAATGATCATAAATTGTGTAGAATCAGAGACCTTAAAAATTTTTTTGGTGTATGGAACTTTTAAAATGGCATACTTCAAAATAAATTAAAATAAGAGATGTGTGAAAGTGGAGGTTAGAGGGTCTTTCCCTATTTCTGCACCCCATCCAAAGAGTTCTACAAGTTTGCACAGGGCAACATAAGGGGGAAGGTTGTTGGAAATCTGCCTGTTGTTTCAGGTGTAATTTTCTTCCACCCACAGCTCTGCAAAAACAAACACAAACACAAACTGCGGCCTACTGTCAGTAAGCAGAACTGAGCAGTCCAGCCACTCCTACGTGTCCCGCTTAGGTTTGTGTTGTGTAATTGCAGCCATTCTGTCAGCACTGCGTTTGCTCGGGTTCTATATTGATCGCAGGATTGCAGTGATCACTCTGAAAGGGTTGTGGCCGCGCGGGCTCATGCTTTTCTGAGCGTTTCAGCAGAGGTGTAATTAGGGAGTGGTGTAATGAGCAGCCTGACGCCTCCTGCAGTCTCTGGCCCAACAGATCAGGCCACGGGTCCTGGAGGAGAATGGGGCCTGATTGTAGCTCGCAGCCTCCGCAGGTACAAATATGGCACAAAAGGTGTCATTATTTCAGCATGGTTTATGAATAATGCAAAAATAGGTCAGTTTATGGAATAGGCGAATGCATGGTCAATCGTTTGCTGTCAGAGGTCAGAACCAGGCCAGCCAATCAGGGAGCTGTGATGGGAAAGGGGACGGGGCTTTTATTTTGGACATACCTTCACTCAAAGAGAGGTTGTGATTTTAGGGGTTATTTTGTTTATGGATTTTATTGTTTTTCCTCTGGTTCCTTTATTCTGTTGGATAAAAGATTATTGTTTATTAATCTGCCTTGATTTTTCCATGTTTATAGACAGGAGTGAGTGTCAGAAAAGACACAAGCTACTGGACACCTTTAGGCTTTTACCACATTTATTTGATAAACTGCAGTTTTTTATTGTTGTTAAACACTGGAAAGGAGTGAATAAAAATGACAAATAAAACAAGTTTCCTTTAGAGGATGAAAGAATAGGCATGTCTAACATTCTATTTACTGGTTGTGAGTCAAATTCTAGACTGTTGTTTAACTTTAAATGCACTAGTCATCAGTTAATAGCAAGTTAAATATCTAACACTTCATCCACATTATAATTAGATATTATGTTTTTGTAGGTAAGAAGCAATGAATAAAAAATGACCTTTTCTGGCTAATAAAGACTCATACTGTAAAAAAAATTGTTAGCAAAGAATACTGTGTGTTTTTAATAAATGTACTGCTCAAGAAATTAAAGGAACACTTTTTTAATCAGAGAATAGCATCGAATCAATTAAACTACTGGGATATTGATCTGGTCAGTGAAGTAGCAGAGGGGGTTGTTAATCACTTTCAGCTACTTTAGTTTTAATGAAACTAAGACCAGGTGCACTAGAGGGGCAACAATGAGATTACCCCCAAAACAGGAATGGTTTTACTGGTAGAGGCCACTGACTATTTTCCCTCTTCATCTTTTCTGACTGTTTTTTCACTAGTTTTGCATTTGGTGAGGATCATTAAGCAATACCTGGACCCCACAGAGGTTGCACAGGTTGTCCAACTCCTCCAAGATAGCACATCATTAAGTAGCACTGGATAAGGGCTTCAGCCAAATGCCACTTTACATCAATACATGACATTGTCAGAAGATGTGCTCTGAGCACAGTCTCAAGAACATGGAGGGGAGACAGGCAGTTACTCTAGGTCCTTAACCCATTAGCAGGAGCAGCATCTGCTCCTTTGTGCTAGAAGGAACAAGATGGGACTTAATGAGGGTGGCCTAGTGTCCTGATGTCTTCTTGTGGGCCGTGTGGTCAATGCCTGGCACCGTGGAGCTTAACTGGCATTTGCCATAGAACACCAGAATTAGCAACTGCCCCACTGTCTCCCTGTTCTTTTCACAGATGAGAGAGAAGCTGTTCAGCATGCCCGGTTTGGTGGTGGGTCAGTGATGGTGTGGGGAGGCATTTTAATAGAGGGACACACAAACCTCTACAGGTTTGACAACTGCACCCTGACTGCCTTTAGGTATCTGGATGAAACCCATTTTCAGACCCTACACTGGTGCAGTGGATCCCGGGTTCCTCCTGGATGCCTGGCCCCATGGGAAGAGCATATGCAGGCAGTTCCTCTGGGACATTATGTTTCAGTCCATCTCACGCTGCCTGATTGCACCTCAGACTGTCTAGAGTTCAGTGATGCCCTGATCCACATCTGGGAGGAAAACACCCAGGACAACATCTGTCATCTCATTAGGAGCATGCCCTCACCTGTGGGGGCCATACAAACTACTAAGGACTACTGTCCCTCCTCCCCATGGGGAGCAGGGCTATCAGCTGCTCGGATCCTCGGATCTGGAATTCTCTGCCTCCTGACATAAGAAACATCACTTCTTTTCCTCTCTTTCAATCTAGACTCAAAACTCACCTGTTCAAAATGGCTTACTCAACATAAATTTCTCCACTCTGGCATTTTATTTTGGATTGTTATGCAGATTCTGTAAATGGTGTGTTTTTATGCTTGTTCTTTTATTATTTTGTTGTGCCCTGGAGTGTTCTGAAAGGCACTTTTCAAATTAAATGTATTATTATATTACCATTTTGAGTTGCTGCAATGAAATTTCAGCAGAATGGATTTAGACTGCCACATCATTTTTTTACTTTGATTTTCAGGGTGTCATTGAATTTAGCCTTCTGTAGGTTGATCATTTTCATTTCCATATCCTTTCATTCCTAACTCAATTACCTGACCACGTCAGGCTATATAAATCTAGCATGATTTTTTCCCCATTGAGATCTGATGTGTTTTCAAAGTGTTCCTTCCATGTTTGAGCAGTGTATGAGGTAAATAAGTGTATGCATATATGTATGAAAATGTCTGGCCTGCACTGTTAGCTTCTATTACTTGTTAGCCACATCAGCTATAAACATAATGAGGCAAATTTCAGACAACAAACATCCAATTAACTAATTGATCAGGTTTGGTTTGAGGGATGAAAACCAAGCGCATTTGATTTTGAACAAATGACTTGTTAAAGTGCTTACAATAGCTGCAGCGTTTTTAGCTTCGGAGAGCCGCACCTGTAAAGCAGATGCTTAATGCATTGTCAATTGCACAGCTGGAGCTACACAGGGCCGTGGACCTCAGATAATGGTTTCGAAATGAGAGCAGCATGTTAATGCGGCACTTGACATCATTGGTCATTCTGTTTTATTAAACAGACTAGAAAACCTTGTCTTGTCAGAACAACATGACCTGCCATATCCTGGTTTAGATAATACCTGACTGAACGCTATGCTCAGCATCCACCACATGGTGTCCCACAGGGTTCTGAATTAGGACCTCTTTTATTTACTTTGTACATGTTGCCAGATTTTCCAGAAACATCATAGTTGGCAGAGATATATATGCAACGTTATATATCTCTGCCAACCCAGACGAGAAACCCAGATGGGACTGCAATAAATATATAAAAGACTGGATGCCGCATAACTTTCTCTTACTCAACGCAGATAAAACTGAGGTCCTTCTTCTAGGTCCGAAAGCTGCTAGAAACAAACTGTCAGGTCTAATGCTTGATCTTGCTGGTTCCTCAGCCTCTCCAAAGTTAACTTTAATAAATCTTGGTGTTACTGTGGATCCCGATCTTTCATACAACACACATAAAAATACAAAATAAAAAATAAAAAATTTCCTTCATAAAAAATTAGCTTTTCCTTCATTTCCTCTCCATGATGCAGAAAAATGAGTCCACACACACCTATTACTCAATTACTGTAACAGCCTTTTGTCAGGCTGCTCCAACAAAAAGAAAAGATTATTTTATTTGCTTTATATTTCCTATAAACACAGTTAAATTCAGAGTATGACTAAGTCATATATGAACTTAAATGATCTCTAAATAAGAAAATGATTGATTTCTAAAGAATAATGCTCTGAGCAGTGAAATCTTCTTGATCGTAATAGGCTGTATTAGAGATGCATATTAGGGTTGACAGTGTTAATTTACTCCTTTAAATGATTCATTTTTCCTCACTTCTTTTTTAGGGAAATGTGTTGGTGTATTTGTTCTCACTTCATGGATGTGGGTGCGGCTTGGTATTAATCAGGGTTGCTGCAGGCCACGCCGAGGGTCTGTTTTCCAGCCTCACCTCTGTGCTGTAAATTAATTGATCATTTTGGCAGAGAATGCATGACAGAACTGTGCCTGCTGACCCACCATCACCGCCGCTGGGGTCAGGGAGGGTCAGACTGACACACAAGCTGTAAGATATGAATACACACACTTTTATAAGGACATTTATCATCCAGACAGTTGTAATGGTAATGATTAAACTCATTTTGAGGGAGGATTTGCATACAATTAACCCCAATCATTACTCGCAGCAACATAGTTGAGGCTGTTTTTCCCCTCATTTATTGTTCAGAAAAAATGTCATCAATACTTTTGTCATTTATAGAGAGAGACAGAACGACAGAAAGAACGAGAGAGAAAATGAGACTAAATAGGAAGAGCGAGAGAGAAAGAGATCGAGAGAGGTTAAACAGAAAGAGAGAGATAGAGGGATGGAGGGAGAGACTGAGAAAGATAAATAAAAAAGAGCAAAATAGCCAGAGAGAGAGAAGCGGGGCAGAGGGAGAGAGACAGAAAGTGAGAAATAGAGAGAGATGGAGGGATGGAACAAGAGAGAGAGAGAGAGAGATAAATACATGCACCTAAGCAGTGATGAGTTAATTTGTTATGGGGTTGTGAGTTCTGCCTGTGTGTCTCAATCTCCTCCTGTCTTTTAGCATTGTCAGTTAAAGAGCATTTGCTAACATCTCTGACCTTTATAACAGTTTACCTGATCCTTCCTCATCCTTTCTGACCTCCTCCTCCTCCTCAGTTCAGCTCTGGAAACGTCCAAATGCAGATAGAAGAGAAAGAGCGATATCGGTCTCTGCAATACTGATATTAAAACAGGCTGCAATATGCAAATGAGCCTCTAACCAACCACAGTGTTTCTGACAGGCTGACCAATCACAACTACAGGTGAGTTACGTGTTAATCGACTTCTTCATGTAACCCAACAAAGGTCTAATTTTTAACCGTTAAAGGGGTTGGCAAATTGGGACATGAATGATCAGGGCTAATTTGCTGTAGCAAAAATATGGAGATAAATATGTTGTTTTTGTGACATCACAAAAAATTTTATTGGAAAACAGGCTGTTTGAATTGTTTTTCAATAAAATGGTTATGGTTGAGGTGTTGTTCTACCAAGTTTTTGGTCCTAAAACTTGACCCTAAAACTAAAACTAAACTATACAGGGCAAAATAGTCCCCAAAGATAGTAAATAAAATGGCTGTATTTATGTTGGAGTCATCTGTTCTATTTACTGTCAAAAAAAAAAAGTCTGAACAGAAATAGAAAAGAAATACCCTGAAATGTTCTACACCAAACATACACTTTATTCAAATGAATTTGCTGGTTCCTCTACTTTCAGCTCTACCAGATGATAAAACTGCAACAGCGTTGGTTTACAGTGTGACACAGTAGAAAAGAGCCTTGCTGCAACACAGCAAACAAATCAAGAACCAGAAGCATCAGCACTTCAAAACTATCAGAAAGGAATCTGAAACTGTTTTAAGAGTGCATGGTGGATGAGTAGAGGGCTGAAGAGCCATGCAGAGATACTTGCGTTCTAAGGATGAATGGCCAGGCTTCTCTTTTGTTGGTTGTTACCTTCTCCAGGTGAACCTGGTGCTCCTCGTCTTTTCTGCTGGACGATTAAAGACCTATTTGTGCTCAGTGTGAACAGATGGAGATGAAAAGCTTAGCACCCTAACGTGGATCAGCTTTCACAGTTTTAGTCCATCACAGATTTTTTTTTCTGAGAATCGAATGAATAATTTTTCAGTGAAACCCTGCACAAACACGGAAACTGCAGATTTCCTCCACATTTATTTTGCTTTTGTGATGTTTGGCCCTCGTCCGGCATGCCCACTCATCCTCGAGCTGGGTTACTAAGCACTGTGCCCAAACATAAACAACCCAGCACAAAGACGAGGGGGCGTGGTGGACAAAGGCCGGACATCACAACTTTTTTTGTGGCAATATATAATTTTTCATGCATTTTAGTGATAAATTATAAACGTAACATATTTTTTAAACAAAACATCATTTTTTTTAACATAAATATAAAAAATAATTTTTTTGGTACTGTCAAGTGAGCACAAAGAAAGCGCATCTTGGGATGGTGAAACACCACTGCGCTCAGAGGCAGGAGTAGCCAATTTGAGAACGCTATTTATTTCTCCTTGCTGCTGATTGGCTGCTGCCCTTTGACACAGCTGCAGTCCAGAATTTCCCCTGTGGAGTGTCTGGAGTGTTCTCGTGTTTTTCTTTCTTTTTAAAGCCGGGTCATATTTAAGGTTTACCCAATAAAAATAGGCATTTTTTAACCACATCACAACATTACAGTGTGTCTGTTAAATCCCTACACAAGCACATCCTATTTCTGCTTTAGGAGGTAGTGATTAGGTGATCACCTGAATCAAAGGTTAATTAATGAGGAAAGGAAATATATATATGTATAAACACTACTGTAATCAACACTCTCCTCTTCCAATGCGACCAGCTGGATGGCAAAGCACTACTAGAAGTACATCAAAGAAACAACAGACATGTTTTCTTTGAATTATTCAAGGTCTGTAAACACTGCCCCATTTCTATTATTTTAATGTTAGTCATTTACTTTAAAATTATGCTTTAAAGCAGTGGTCCCCAACCCCCGGGTCATGTGGTACCGGTCCGCGGGCTGCACAGAAAAAAAAACGGTGGATGTTACCCGTGTTCTGTTGTCGGCTCGTTGTTATGAAAATGCTATTAATAAAGCTGCGAGTACACACTGGATTTATGTTTATTATTGTATTTTAAAGATACCCCCATTATTATATTTTTAAAATATCCCCATTTTTATGCGTATCACTTATTTTGTATAAATACGTATATTTATCTGCCGCTCCTTAAAGGCCGGGCCGTGAAAACAGTTTCTGATATTAAACCGGTCCGGGACGAAATAAAGGTTGGGGACCACTGTTGTAAAGAACAGTATTTTTATTTGTAAATTAGGAGAAATATTGTAGTTCTCGAAAACTAAGGCAAAGCTGTTCAGTTCAGTACTTGCAGCTATAAAAGATTAAACCTGAGAGACTGAACAGTTTTTTGCAGTGGTCCCATTTCCCCCCAGAGTATTAAACCAACAATCTATCTCTCTTTTTTCTTTCTGTTTAATCTCTCTCTGTCTGTCAGAATGAAGGCACTGGCAGTTAGCCCAGAGTAGCGTGAGTGGTGAACCCAAACGCAGATAAGCGTGAATGAGGACGGGATTTACGCGTGATTTTATCTCTCTTTTTAATTTCTTTCTCTCTGTTTTTCTCTCACACACTTCATTCACTAACTCACTCACTCACTCACTCACCCTCTCGCTCATGTGACCAGGGTTAATAGTTAAGTGGGTGGATTTGAGGAAAACAATCACGTTGGATATGAATTTCATTAGTGCTTTATGCTTTTCCGACTTATTTGCTTTATTGTTATGGTGAATATAATCACATTGATGTGGCATCTGACACTATAACGAACCATATTGAGTGTTTCATTGCTCAATTAGACTCACTTATGTGGTTTCTGACGCCATAACAAACCAGATTGAATGTTCTATTGCTCAAATAAACTCGCTTATGTGGTTTCTGACACTATAATAGACCTCTTTGAGTGGTCTCTTGCTCAAATAGATTTGCTTATGTGGTTTCTGACACCATAATGAACCTCTTGAGTGTTCTCTTTCTCAAATTAACTAGCTTGGATTCTGAATCGGTAGCAGACCTTCTCGAGTGTTTTCTTGCTGTTTTATGTAGTTTATGTGGTTTCCAACACCATTATGAACCACCTTGAGTGTTCTGTTGCTCAGATACATGCGTTTATGTGTTATTGCTGCTATTTCATTGTATTGCATTCATTATATTTTTATGACAAAGACGCATTTACCTCGGGGCAAGGAACAGGCCGGAAACCAGGGCTCCATGCAGTGATTTACTTCAAACAAAACAAGAAAACAAAACCTGGCACTAGGGCCGCAAGAAACAGAAACAGGATACGAGAATCAGAAAAGGCATAAATGAAGTAAAGCGAGGCGATGGACAGATGGTGTCACACAAAACAGAACTTAAATACATAACATGACTCAAACAGAAACTAATCAGAAAACATAATCACTTTAACTAAACCCAGGACAGGTGAAAACGTTAACAAGACACAAACATGCACAAAACACCAAAATAAAAGCCCCAAAACCCAACAGAAAAGCCGTTACAAGACACAAAGTAACCATTCACAACTGATCTGTATTATATCCATTATAGTTCATTTGGTATTGCACTATTCTTATTGTATTTTTTAAATACTCTATTGTCTTATCTATATCCTTCTTGTGTCCTGAGAAGTCCTTATCTTATCTTATTTTATCTTATCTTATCTAAATAGACTCATTTATGTGGTTTCTGATCATGTACGGCTCACTGTTATCCACAAAGATGACTGTTTAATCCATGTTTATGGATAACAGTGACTCACACAGGGTTAGAAACCACACAAATGAATCTATTACAGATTACAGTAAATGTAGATGTGTGGTGTGTATGATTCGGAGGGGTTTGAGCTTCCAGTGTTTGTTAGCTACATTAGTCTCGTATCTCTAGTGCAGAAATTCTCACTCTCGCACCGAATCGTCTGTATTTAAACACAAGCTGCATCTTCAAACCCGCTGATATTACAGCGCCCATTCTCTTCTCCAGAGGCCCTCACAGCGTGCGTTTTTCTTGCTCGGCTTTGAGAGAAATGTCGGGTTTGACATCAGCAGTGTGAAGTGTGTGAAGACGGTTTGAACCTGTGAGTAACATTTCGGTGTCTGTGTGTGTTTCTGTTAGATCAAAGGCCATCTCTGACGTCTGAGGGGCCATATGGCATCTGGCAGAGCCGTGCAAAAGCATTGGCACCCCTCGGTCTGCTTGTTACTCAGTTGATATTTACTAAATATACACTCTTTGCTAGCAAATACATGTACAGTATGTTCACCTTTTGAGTTTTTTTATAAGCCAGAAATGTCATATTTTAATTCACCACTGCTGACCTACAAAAGCCAGCCAATGTGATTATAATGTGGATCACAAGATGAATGGTACATATTTCATGAGCTGAGTGATGAAACATTTAACAAGTGCATTTAAAGTAAATGGACAGTCTAGAACTAGACTCTGCATCACCAACAACCAGTTAATAAGATGTGAGGCATGCCCTGTTACATAGTCTTTCCATCTTATATAGGAAATGACATATTCATTTGGAGATGCTCCCTCAACAACTTTTCAGTGGTTAACAAGAATAAAAATCTGCAGTTTAGGAAATACACAGATAAAAGGTGAAACACGCTGCAGGACTGTAATTTGTTCAGTTCAGGCTTTTGACATGACCTGCCTCAATTTTGAAGCTGGTGGCTTTGTAACCCCTTCCTGACTTTCAATGACTTTCTTCTCATCTTGGGCAGAATTCCATTTGCAGAGAGAACTGCTTGTTGATGCCTTTTAGCTGCTCCATACTGCCGGAAGGTTCGGTTTAAAGGACATTTAATTATACCCACCCTCCTCCAGGTCGACCTGAGGAGGATGGGGTTCCCTTTGGAGTCCCGAGGTTTCTTCCTCCAGCTGAGGGAGTCTTTCTTCGCATCTGTCACCTTTGGTTTACTCACCAGGGGCTCTGACCCGATCTCTGTAAAGCTGCTTTGTGACAACCTGGTTGTAAAAAGCGATTTATAAATAAAATTGTACTAATTCAGTCTACTCTTAACTGATGGGCCACCAAACAGACTTGTTCAAACAGACTTGTTTATATGGCTTCTGAAAATGTAATTGACCAAGTGTTCTGTTGCTCAAACTGACTCATTCGTGTTTTCTGACACAATAATGACCCCCCCTTGATCAACTACAATTGGTGCAATGATATTTTTCCCCTCCATGAATGAAACAGCCATTTAAAAAATGTGTTTTTGTTTATTGCTTTTGTCCACTTTTCATTTGAAGATCTGAAACATTGTGAGAAGTATGCAAAAATTAATTGGAAATAGCACAAATTGTACTGTAAACACACAGTACATGAATCATTGCTTATCATATAAAACTGAAGTCATGAAAAAAACATCCTTAATGGACTATAATGGTGTAGTGTGGAGCTTCACACTGAGTCAAAAACATCTCATTTCAGTCATTAAGGTTTGACGTGATGCCTGACGTGTTGTGTGTGTTGAAAAGGGCACCCCAGAGAGTGGACTGGATTTAAATAAAGCCCAGCATAAACTTCAGCAGCCCTCAGTTCTTATGTTAAGCCTCAGAACCCTGTATTTCTGCAGTACTAGCTCTTTTCTGCTTTAATATTACAGGTTTACAGCAAAACATAGAAAATATGAAAACAAGATTATTTTTATAATTTAATCTTTGGACACAACTGACTCCAAAAAAACAAATAATCAGAACATCCTCTTGGTTTGTATGGTCCGAACTTTTGTTTTATTTGTTAGCATGGCTGACTGGCCAACAGGGGTTTGACAAAGTTATACTGGCGTACGTTTGAAGTGATACACGTCTTATTGCTACATTTGCAGTTTCACAGAGTATGAGTTAATGTGTATGTCACTATGAATTGAACATGTGTGTTTGTGCGAGACACGTTCAGTGTGTGAAACGCTTATGTATGAACGCGTGTGAACTAACCCAATAGAATACATGGCCAGTACTGATAATGTTGGAGCAGTTCTAGTTGTTTGTTCATGTTTGTTTTGTGTAAATACCACACTCTCTTTGTAATTAAGAACACCTTTTTCAGTTTCAGGGAGATATAAGTACTGAAGCACCCCTGCGAACTGTTCGGCACACACACACGGCACCGTAGCGTGGCGACGTGTTGAATGCCACTCCTCACAGATTGTCTGTTTTTGTGTATTTTGTCTTGTTTGTAATGTCTAGTTTTCAGCCAGCGAGTAGTTTTATTAAGTATG
>JBBPDC010186483.1:0-15363 GCA_037974485.1 Hemigrammopetersius urotaenia
GTGCCTAGTGGTCTTGGGAATCGAACCCGGACTTTCTGGTCGCAGGGCAAATGCCCTAACCACTAGGCTACCAGCTGCCAGTATTGAATATTGTTGTATTTGCTTTGGTATTATCTGTTTGATTGCAGAGCTGCAGAGCCATGGATTTAGAGCAGTAATTTCAGGCCACTGGTGATGGACAGTGAGCATCTTTGATATTGTTGCTGATTTGTTAAATTAAGGTTTAAAATTTTGAAATATTGCCTCATCAGTGAGATTTGGCTTGGTCGCTAGTGTCATTTGTTTGACTTTAACCTGTGATTCCTTGAAAAGGATGTTGACATTTGTTCCTGGTTACAGTGCTATAGCAGAAGTGAATAAATAAAGGAGAACATAAATACTCTATAAATAGTTCATAAAGGCATGTAACCAAAACAACAGATTGGAGTAATTTCCTGGTATTGCTTTGACACAAGGTAAATACAGCTCCGGACAAACATAAGAGACTTCTGCAATTTATTTTTAAATCAGCATCTCTATAAATATAACAACCATTCCATGCCAGTGTCTGTTAAATTCCTACCCAAACACCTCATTCTGCTTTATGAGGTACTGATTAGTGATCACCTGAATCACATCTTATTTAATGAGGAAAAAGTATAAAACACTGCTGTAATCAACACTCTTCTCTCGCAATGAGACCAGTTGGATGGTAAAACACTATTAGAAATTCATCAAAGGTAATTATTGCCATTTTGTTTAAGAGAGAACAAGAGATTTGTTTTCTTTGAATTATTCAAGTTCAGTAAACACTGCAGCTGTCACGGCTCGGACAGTGGCCAGTAGGGGCCACTGTTTTTGGTTTGTTTGGTATGGTTTTTGGGTACTTTTATTTTGACATTCGTGTATGGTTTGTGTTTTCACCTGTCTTGTGTTTATTCTAATTGATTGTGTTTTCTAGTTTCCAGCTAGATGGACCACTGCATCGGTCCATCGCTTCATTTCTACGCCTGTCATTCTCTGTTTCTGAGTCATGTCTGTAGCGACCCTTGAGCCTGGTTTGTTTTCCTGTTTTGTTTCACTTTAATAAAGAGAATCACATTAATGGATGCCTGCCTTGCCTTGTCTCAAGAGGTAAGTCACGGAAGTCGGTTTTTCTTTAAAATTATGCTTTAAAGAACAATACTTTTATTTAGAAATTAGGAGAAATATCGGCAGCAGTTCTTAAAAAATAAAGCAAAGCTGTTTAGTTCAATACAGTTCAGTATTTTTACCTCCTAATCAGCCTTTATCTATACACTTTTCCCTTAATTTTCCTAATTTTTCATAGTGAGCATGGTTCCAAATTTTCTCTATCATTGATTCCCAACTTCATTGCTAATTAATTGAGATAGTAACCTTTTCTTCAGTTAGTAGTTTTTATTTACTTTTTTTAAATGCCACACACAGGACTGATGCCACACACAGGTGCCTGGGGGGTGGAGCAAAAAACAGAAATGTGAAGAAGCCTCGGAGACTGAGTCCTCCCAGCCAGTGGGTATTGTGACTTCTACAGAAACATAGTCACTGATGGTTCCTGACCCAGAGCCTATGCTGCTTGACAGCAGGGCCAAAAGTGGATCCCAGCTAAACCCCTTTGTATCACTGCTTTTTTTATTGATTGAAAACATGGACAGAAAACCAACAATGAAGATACAAACTAGCAACTGGGAAGTCGATGAAGTTAAAGCACGACTGTCTGTCTGGGCTAAAGGTACATTTCAAGAGTTTTCTTCGACACTAACAAATCTATCTTTAACTCTGTGAGAAGCGTGAAGGTGATCCAGGACATCACTAACAAGTTATCTGGGTTAGGTTATGATCACACCAATATCAAACACAGAAAAACAACTCAAACAAGACTATAAATAATAAAAGACCACTATATAAAAAGCAGTTGACAGTAAAACATTCCGCTGGTTCAACTCCATGCACGTGGTTTTGGGAAATGACTGGCCACAGTTCCTTTTTGCCTATGGAAAAGTGCCTTTAGTTTTATTTGTATTATGCTATTTACCTTCACATTTTCCAGTGTTCCAGTGCTTCCATTTCTATTAGATTTTCTCAGCCTATTGTGGGCACAGGTTTACAAAAACACTTGACAACTTTTTTAAATGGAGAGGAGAAATGTGGACCAGGCCTGAGAGGAACAACAAAGCCAGGCTTCTGACAATAAGGTGCCATTTCAAACGTTGAATTAATTAATTGTGAACAGCGGCTCTTTTAGTAGAGAGGACTTTAATTATCTCATGACCTGGATTCGTTACCTACCACATCTTGACTGTGACCTTGCCTGACTGTGTGTATGTGTGTGTGTGTGTGTGTGCGCGCGTGTGGCTGCGTATCTGTTATCACAGCTCTGTGTGAACTCCTATAGGTCTCTTAATTAGCAAAGCGCTTACTTCTCTGTGCCCCACCAGGCTCATCCAACAGCAACGTTCGCTTTGCTGCTTGGGTGTTTTCCTGACCACCCAGACACCCAGGATGCACTTACAGCACTTTGTTCCAAAGTATCCCTTTCAATTAGTTCATTTACCTACGTTTAAGGGACGGGTGAACAATATTTGTGCTTGTTGTGTTGAAGTGAAGCGAAGCACACAGTGTGAACTTAACCCATTTAACCCATTCAGCCAAGAACACAGCCCCCGGGGGCAGTGTGTGGGGATGGTACCTTACTCAAGGGTATCTCGGAGGTGCCACTAGCAGTCCTAGGATTTGAACCCACAACCTTCTGATTGCAGGGGTAACTTCCTAACCACTAGT
Organism: Hemigrammopetersius urotaenia; assembly: GCA_037974485.1. NCBI lineage: Eukaryota > Metazoa > Chordata > Actinopteri > Characiformes > Alestidae > Hemigrammopetersius > Hemigrammopetersius urotaenia. The sequence continues at coordinate 2,782 of JBBPDC010186483.1, forward strand.
CCACCAGCTGCTCCATAATTGTCTACCTTTCTTGTTATATAATAATTTCTTTCTGCACAAATGTAGCACGACTGGCTCACCTCTGACTGTTCCAAAACTGTCAAATCTCTGTGACAACTGGTTTCCCTATAAATTATATTAGTAACTGAGTAATCTAGTAATTATTTTGCTGCTTAGTCCACACTTAGTCCACTCTGCTCCCCAGCTCTGGAACTCACTACCACCCGACCTCAGAAACATCAATTCACTATTAGACTTTAAATCCACACTCAAAACTGTTCAAGCTCAAAATCTGTTCAAGCGTGCCTTCTCGCTCTGATTCTTATTTATTTATTATCATTATTATTATAATTATTATTATTATAATTATTATTATTATTATTATTATAATTATTATTATTATTATTATTATTATTATTATTATTACTATTATTTCTAGTAGTAGTATTATTTCTGTTTTATTTAAATTTTCTTTACGGTTTGTAGCACTTGTTTTATTGTACGGTGTCCTTGTGTGACAGAAAGGCACCTTTAAATAAATAAAATGTATTATTATTATTGTTATTATTATTATTATTATTATTATTATTATTATTATTATTATTATTATTATTACTATTTATAATAGAAAACATTCTAGTTTTTCTTATTGTCCAAGAGAAATGTAGTTACAAAGTAATTACACTGCAATGACAGGCATCGTGTGATTCTGCTGGTGTGGGTTTTTCTTTTTCTTTTTTTTTTCTTTTAGTTTTAGTAGCCCCAGAAGGTTGTGGGTTCAAAGCCCAAGACTGCTAGTGGGACCACTGCAGTACTCAATTAATGTAATACCTCCAGCCTACCCACTACTATCAGCACCCAGGCCCAGAAGAGCCGTTACCTTGGCAACCCGAGCAGCCCATTCAGCTGCTAGCGAGCGGTTCATCATGACACACTCTCAAAGATCATGGGTGTGGGGTGGATGGGAGAGGATGAGTAGAATTACACGTAATTAGAGCTTGACTGACAAATCCATTACTCTTGCTGTAATTAAAGCCATTCGAGAGTTTGGGAGAGTGGTGATGCATTGAAGGACTTGAATCGGCAGCACCTTTTTTAGATGAATGGTGCCGATAGAAAGCGGTGTGGTCTCCGGCTCACAGCCCGGTGTCACTCTTCCATAGGCAGGATAATGGGACATGATGATGAATGGCAGTCTGAAACAGTCTCCTAACAGCCATTTAGGTTTGATCATGGCTTCAATTTGGAGTGTTGATTTTGAGGGAGGAAAATGGGAAGATATTTTTAGGCTTGCAGACAATGTTTTCTGACTTCTGCTGTGAACCTCATGACGAGCACTAGGTTTTCTTTTTCAGCTTCTGTGGCTTGCTGCTTATCACTCCGGCCTCCATTCATCATGAGACCTCAGCACAAATATGTTTTGATTAAAGTGAGAGACTTGAGCTGCAAGCAGGTTTGTGGTATCAGGTCTGGGAGAAAAAGTTTTGCAAAATACTGCTACATAAAGAAGATGAGGGAGCCAAATATAGCGGCTGGTGGTGACAGGCCAGCTAGAAAGTAGATGTGCAGACAAGATAAGCTGTTCTAGGTCCGTTATCTTCCCTTTGGACTCTAAGCGACTGCGGAGAGCACAAGCTCTGATCTGGGAAGAATGTATGAAACCCTTGGGGATGTTTGACCAACCAACTCCACATTTGTTTGTTTAGAGAAAAGATAAGAACATGGTCAGAGCCAGCTCTAAGGATGGAATTTTAAATGAGTTCAATACAAACAACGCTATATGCACCCTGAAAGATTGCCTGTTTTGGCAAACAGTAGGGAAGTACAGCTACTATTCGGTTCCCCTTCGATGTTTAAATAACAATGCATAAAAATATTGGATTTATAATTACTGTCACGCCGGGCTGTGCGAGGCACCAGGCAGGTTTCGTAAGGTACAAGGGGATAACTCAAACAAAGGCAAAACTAGGACACATAAGGAACAGGGAAGAGAGACACATGGTGATGGATAACCCGCAACTAGAACACAAAGTCAAAGCACTTAAATACATACACACACTCAGACACAAACCAATAACAATCCCCAATCACTTTAACTAAACTCGAGACAGCTGACAGGGTAACACAGACACAGGCATGAACACATACTCCAAAATAAAAGTCCCACTGAATGCGGCCTCCCGTGGCCGCTCCGCCGTTGTAATTGTTTTTAAACCATGTTCTTTCTTAAAATTTCGTACTTAAACAATCCACTATGTGTTTTCCCATGATTTCAATTTAAGTCTGCAGTCTAGGACCAGCTTACACAGGAACAGTTTCTTTCCCATCACCCTCCTAAGCAACTGAACTATCCCACTGCTTCACACCTACAGTACTGCAACGGCTTTTTATGTACACTTTGTGGTATATATTCTGTATTTCTTTGTATTCCCTGTACAGAAGATCTCGATTGTAAATCACACTGAATATTAATATTAACAGTATGTATTGTTCATATGTATGCTCATACACTTATATTAATATTCATTTGTACATTTATAAATATGAATCTGTACTGCGTATTCATATTGTAGATTGCATATTACTGTATATTATTCAGTATCTTGTTTTACTGTATCTTTGCATATTATTGTTGTTTACTACTGTTGTGCTTGAGAGACAATGTCAAATGTCTGTATGTTTTCGCTCATATACCTTGTCAATAAACACGATTCTTGTTTTGATAAACCAAGACATGCTCCGAATGTGTGAACGATACATGAATAAGATCATTGCTCATAACTGAAGTCTCAAACCTAAATAGTCCAACTTTTTAAAACAGTTCAACCGGTTGCTCTTCTGTTCAGATATATCTATCAAACCAGGTCATTGGCGTTTTTCATGCTGATTTCAAATCTGTGTTTAGTTTTTCCCTAGCATATAGTTTATATATTGCATATCATATGCTAAATGTTCTTGAAGAAACAGTGGTAGCTGACTGACACTGATCATTATATCTATGCCACAGTGTGCACCTATCTGACTTCGCACTGAACATATTGAAACAGTTGATTGGTGCCTGGGGTTTAATAATAATAAGTCTTTTGCAAATCTAATATTACTTGATGTGACAGAAAAAAAACTGAAAGCAGATGAAATTAGCATGACAAACTGGTTTAGAAAAGTGTGTTGTCGTTTCTGATGATTACAAAAAAAAAAAATGTTATTTGTGTCTACAGAAGGTGTTTCGTGTTGCTGAGTTTAACAATCCTCTTTTGGCAATGAGTTAAGGGCACTGACTGCTTGGGGAAAGAAACCCATCAAAACTAACCAAAGACCTTTATAATGTTTATGCTCTTTTAAATGCAAAATATAGACAAATGTAGATTTCAAATAAATACGAGTCTGTAACCAAACGGAAATGTCTTCAACATTCTTACCACTGCGCCAATAGCATGTGATTTAATGCATGAGAATCAATAAAAATCAGTCTCATATTATCCAATTAACTTGTAGCTCAGTTTATCAATACTGCAGTCAATTATATTTAGTTAAATTAACTGAGGAGGCAGAGAATCATGGTTTACTGTTCAGGCCTAAAAGAGGGTGTAATTTCACATTAGGTAACAATCGATATCTGCAGTAACGATGCCTGATCAGATGGTTCCTACACCAATAAGCAACACGTGGGAGATGTTTTTAGATGTGAAATAATGAGCTCTGGAAAGGGGAGGAGGGCTAAATGTGGAGTTGTGTAACATGTTTGTTTCATGCCTCCATCACAGCTCTGGCTCACATATTCCACCACCCCCTCACTTCTGCTGCCTGATTGGTTAATGAGTTTGGGCTCTTCTTGTCCACAACAAGAACGGCTTCCCCTCCCACATTACAATTAGGACTTGAATAGACAACCACCATCAACCCATCTGTCATCACTGCTCAAGGAACTCGGACACGTACGAGTTCGCCAGCATCACACTTTCATTTCCCCAGGATCCTCAGGGATTATATTCATTAGATTAGATTGGATTCAACTTTATTGTCATTGTACATAGTACAAGTAAAGGTACAACAAAATGCAGTATTACATCTAACAAGAAGTGCAAATAGTACAATAAAGTGCAGCGTAGTACATGATTGCAAGATGTAATATATACAGAATGAAAGGTTAAAAGGGCAAGACATGAATGATATTATAGCATTATAGTTTATGTGATGTAAACAGTATATGTATTATATAATATAGTGTATTGATTATATTGTTTTTAATTAATGCTGAGCAACAATAAAAAATTTAATCGCGATTAATAACATGGTTTTCTGCGATTAATCACATTGTTATACATAAGCTTAAAACATTCGATTCAAAAGTAGTACATTGCGCACTTTTATTTTTGAAGTACTGTATTATGAACAAAAGTGCAATAACATTTGTTTTGCAAACACTTTAAACAAATAATGAACTTTTTAACAGCCGTGTTGTGTCATGTCTCGGCCAGTGGCCGGTAGGGGCCACTGTTTGGTTTTGTTTTGAGGACTTTTATTTTGACTTTTGTGGGGGTTTGTGTCTTGTGTCCTGGTTTCAGGTGTCTCGTGTTCAGTTTAAGTGATTGTGTTTATTGATTGGTTTCTGTCAGTGTCTGTCCCTGTATTTAAGTTCAGTTCATGTGGACCTCTGCGTCGGTCCATCGTCCTGTTTAGCATCACATCACTCACGTTAACGTTTATGTTCAGTTGCTTCTTGTATCGGCCCTCGAGTCAGGTTTATTTTCTCTTTTATGTTTGTAAATAAAGAAATCACAATCATGGATGCCTGCCTGCCTTGGTGTGATCATTGGGAAAGAGCACGGCGACGTGACAACCACCACAGCCGTGACATGTTGCCTTTAACACAGTTACACATTTACTGTTCAAATGTATCTTATAAATCTTAACTTAAACATTTATGTAATCAAATCAAATATAAAACCAAAGCTATTTGCCACTGCAGGGCATTTACATTTTATCCCATTTGAAAAACAAGTTCCCTTCAAAGTCCAGAGCATTATAGCAGCTGAAAAGGGGGAGCAACTACATATGCAAGTCCTTGTATCTGAATACAGTGTCACTAAAGTCCATTTTGGTGTACAGTAAACCCCCAGTTTCACACAGATCTGGACTTGCGGATCCAGTCACACGCGTTTTTTTTTTCAGAACGAAACTCATCGTTCTACGCGGAAATATTCAAAACAACGCGGAACCTGCAAATATTCTTAAATATTTTTTTGGCTTTTTTCGTGCCAATATGTTTTGTTTTTTTTACTCATTTTAGTTCTTCTGGCTCCCCCTGCATGGCCGTAGGGCTCTCTACCTCTCTCTCTCTCTTACTCCCTCTCTCACTCTTTCTGTGTATCTTTCTCTCTTGTTCGTGACTTTTCCAGAGCGCGCGTCTCTCTCTCTCTCTCTCTCGCGCGCGTAAGCTCTCTCTCTGTCTCTCTCGTTCGTGACTTTTCCAGAGTGCGCGTCTCTCTCTCTCTCTCTCTCTCTCTCTCTCTCTCTCTCTCTCTGTGTGTCTCTGTATCTCTCTCTCTTGCTCTCTAGCTCTGGAGCGCACGTATCGTCTCTCTCTCTCTATCTCTCTGTCTCTTTCTCTCTCGTTCGTGACTTTTCCGTATTTAAACCTCGGGTTTATCTTTACACTTTTTTTAAGGGTAATGTATTAAACTGTTTAAAATGAACTTAAAGTGTTCTGGGAGCATATTTAGGGGGGTATATTTAGGGTTTACACTATTAAAATTTTTGACCAAAACACAACAACGCGGTTTTTCATTATACACGGGTGCTCGTGTAACGTAACCCCCGCGAATAACAGGGGCTTATTGTAATGCATTTTATATGAACAAAAGTAATGGGACTGCTGGCCCAGCCAACATTTATAACACTGCATGCTCCACGTACCTATGAGCACAAAAAGCAATAAATAAAAAAAATAAAGGATTTTTAAATCAACATTACATAAATAATGCGTTAACCCAATTATATCGTGTTAACTTGCCTAGGTGTAGGTTTTTATATACATAATCTGCGAGAGTGCATGCACTGTCCAAGTCAATTAAACTATTAAATTTCGCTCTGTCCATTTAGGAACCATAAGTGATTGTGAAGGGCTACAGTAAGACGGTCCCCTAAAAAGGGAATGGTTTTACAGATGATCACCGCAGACCAGTACCAGTGTAAAAAGAGGCGGTACCTACGGGCCTGCAGGTTGCTCGGGTAGTCCGACCCACCAGGGCAGCACATTCATTCGTGCCATTGAAAGAAGGTTTGCTGTGTCAACACAACACAGTCTCAACAGCAAGGAAGAGATACCAGGAGTCTCTACATGAGGAGCACTAACCCTGCAGCAGGACCAGTATTTGCTTCTTTGTGTGAAAAGGAGCAAGAGAAGCACTGCAATAGACTTACAAAAGGACCTCCAGTGAGCCACTCGTGTGCAGTTTCTGACCAAATAGTTAGTATCAGACTCCATGAGGGTGGCATGTCCTGTGCTCACTTCCTTACACTGTGCGGCTTGACTGAGCCGATTTTCTAGAGCAGAAGTCCCCAACCACCAGGTCGCAGACCAATCATTTGGTACCCAGCCAAACAAAAAGACAATTGATTATCAGAGTCTGAAATATCTTTTGTGTTGAAAAAAATGCTTGTCTTGGTCATGTGATACAGAGCATCAAAAATTTAACCCACGAGCTAGCAATGAGTAAAAAACAAATGAATGGGGAATTTCTTCATATTTTTTCACACTTTGTTTTTAGTTGTATCTATGCCGGTCCATGAAAATATTGTTTAAATGAAAGTGGTCTGTGGCACTGAAAAAGCCTGTGGACCTCTGTGCTAGAGAACACCAGAATTGGTAGGTTCCCCACTGGCAACCCAGTTCTCTTCACAGCAGAGAGCAGGTTCAGACTGAGCCCATGCGACAGTCATGAAAGAAAGTGTGTAGGCCATTCCTGGATGATAAAGGCTCTGATGCCATTGCCTGACCCCTACGTTCCCCAGACCTGAATCTAAACAAGAACCCCTGAGACAGTGTATGCATCCAATGCTGCCAAGTAGTGCCACAGACTGTCCAGGAGCTCATTCATCACCTAATCCATTTACATTTAAGGCATTTAAGCTCACGCTTTTGTCCAAAGCGACTTTCATTTTCTAACTACAGGGGACAGTCTCCCTGGAGCAACTTGGGGTTAAGGGTCTTGCTCAGGGACCCAGTGGTGGTGCTGAAGGTAGGATTCGAACCTATGAGCTCTTGGTTCGGAGACAATTATCCTACCCACTGAGCTACCTCCAGACCCTAATCCAGGTCTATGAGGAGAAAAAACACCATTCACCATCTCATCAGGTAAATACAGGCATGTGGGGGCCATGCACACTACTGAGCCACGTTATGTTGTTGTGATGAAATTCACTCAAGTTGGATCAGTGTCTGATTGTAATACAGCCTTCAGTGGGTAAATGATTCTGTTTTTTATTGACTGTTCTTTTCTGTTACGTGTGATTTGAGCTGTATTTGTATCTCTCTCTCTCTCTCTCTCTCTCTCTCTCTCTCTCTCTCTCTCATACAGCTTATACAGCTGTGGACTAAAATAAGAGACCTCTTCAATTTATTTTTAAATCTGCATCTCTAAAAGTATGACATTGCATTACATGCCAGTTACTTTTTTCTGTCATAAATTGAAAAAATAAAAAAAATAAAAACATTTGGGCACCCTACATAATCAGTACTTAGTAACACCTCCTCTGGCAGATATCACAGCTTGCAAACACTTTTATAGCCAGCTAAATGTCTTTCAGTTCTTGTACTTGGGTTTTTCTCCCATTCTTCCTTGCAAAAGGCTTCTAGTTCTATAATATTCTTTGGTCGTCTTGCGTGCATAGCTCTTTTAAGATCTAACCACAAATTTTCAATGATGTTTAAATCAGGGGACTGTGATGGCCATTGCAAAACCTTCAGCTTGCGTCTCTTAAGGTAGTCCATGGTGGATTTCGAGGTATGTTTAGGATCATTGTCCTGTTGAAGAAGCCATCCTCTATTCAGCTGTTTTACAGATGGTGTGATGTTTGCTTCCAGAATTTGCTGGTATTTAGTGGAATCCATTCTTCCCTCTAACCCTGCAATTTTTCCTGTGCCACTGGCTGCAACACAACCCCAAAGCATGATAGATCCATCCTCATGCTTAATAGTTGGCATAGTGTTTTTCATGAAATGCTGCTCCTTTTTTTCTCCAAACATGTCTTTACTGATTGTGGCCAAAGAGTTCTATTTTAACTTCATCAGTCCACAGCACTTGTTTCCAAAACGCACCAGGCTTCTGTAGATGTTCTGTTGCATAGTTCTGATGTTGGGTTTTATGATAGGGATGCAGGTATGGTTTTCTGATGCTGACTCTTCCATGAAGGTCTTGTCTGTTAAAGCATCGCTGCACAGTGGAATGGTGCAGCACCACTCCTGAGTCTGCTATATGTTCCTGCAGGTTTTTTCCAGTCAAATGGGGGTTTTGATTTGTCTTTCTGACCAGCATACGAGCAGTTCTCTTCGAGAGTTTTCTTGATCTTGACCTCCACAGTTCCCCTGAACTGCCATCTCTTAATTACATTTCTCACTGTGGAAACTGCAAGCTGACCACACTTTGGTATCTTCTTGTAGTCTTCTCCTGCATTGTGGGCATCAGTAACTTTCATTTTCAGAGTCTTACACAGCTGCTTAGAGGAACCCATAGTTGTTGAGTGTCCATAAGTGTGTGCACAAGGTTTGAAGAGTCAGAGTTTTTGTAAAGGTTTGAAACTGTTGCCATGCATCAGATCTAACAAGCTGATTAACGTCGAAACCTTCTAAAAAGAATTTGAGACTTTGGATCTCTTAGGGTGCCCAAACTTTTGCACACTGCCATAATAATGTTTTAATTTTTTTATTTTTGTTCAATTTATGACTGTGTATACACACACACACACACACACACACACACACACACACACACACACACACACACACACACACACACACACACACACCTCTAGTCTCAACATGAAATGCATTTACAATTGAACTGCATCTGAAGGTGTTTTTTCAGTAATTAGTCTTCTTATTTAGAACTACCATGAAATGTATGTGTTAAGTTTTTATCAGCGAGAAGAACAACAATAAGGCTGACTAACTCTCCCAATAGTCACATAAGGACACTCATTCTACCGTTCTCCCTCCCATTCATTGCATATTGCTCTTGACCAGAAACATGTATTTTTTAAATGATTAATAGTTGCACCCTATCAACCGAATCAAAAAGTTATATGCAAGCGCAGCAAAGGGGATATTAATGGGCGTTTGAAATTGGAAACATCCTCATATTTCAAATACTGTAGGAGGAGAAGTGACATTAAAATTGAACTATACTTAGAATAATTATAAGATAAGATAAGAAAGAACTTTATTTATCCCGAGGAAAATTCTTTTGTCATGAACATGCTCAGTGCAACAAGAGGAGTAAAGACAAGGCAATAAAGAGTTATATAACAGCAGTGGCCGTGCAAACCGAATAACCAAATAACTATAACAGAATAATATAATAACAGATTTATTACAATCAAATAATCAGATTGAAGTCATTATCAGGACAGATCTGGTGCATGTATTTGAGGTAAGGATTTATGCATGTAGTTTGCTTAACCCAAGCCTGCATTAGTGAGCTGCATTAGCCTTGTAGAGCCAATGCAAAACCAAAGAGGCAACTCTGCTGACCGATCGACAACATTTGGGAAAACTGTATGTTTATTTTTCTGTTAAACTTTAAAGCCGAGTAAAATGCTGCGGTGCTGTTTTCCATGCGTCACGCTCCATGCTGTCCAAGCAAAAGCAAGTGAGAGGAGATGGATGCAGGTGATCAGATCAAAGGGAGCAGGCAGGATGACAGAGAGGCGAAGAGCTTCTGGCGGAGGATGCTGGAGGGGTGGGGTGGGGGGGGGGGGTGTTAGGTGAGACTCATGAGCATGGTGCTCATCAGAGAGTAAAGGGGGTTTTAGAGAAAGAGTATGACAGGCAGCCAACCAGACCATCTTTACTTTAGTCTAAACAGCACCTGGGCCAGACCCAAACAGATGGCCTTTCCAGCGATGCTGTCACAAGAGTTTCCATGTACACTTAATGGCCATATTGTGCAAACTTAGTGGTAGGCCAAAGAGTGATTCTAAGGGTCTTAATTTGCTAGTCAAGTACCAATAAAAACTATAACACATTTTAGATACTACAGTTAGAAATAGGTTTCAAAGGCATAGTAATAAAAAACAGCCTTGGGATCTAAGAGATAATGAGAAGACAGAAAATGGTCATGTGAACCGTAAAAAATGTTATCACTAAAAGTCATAAGTGGACCTAGCAAAACAAGTAAAACGTATCTGATATGAGCTCTTTAAATGTCAGATATCAGATCATATGGATCAGATCATATTTTAGGTAAAATTGACTTTCTTGAGAAAAACGGGTTTGATATATCTCCGTTGTCTGCACAAGTTTTCTTATGTGGGATTTTGCCTGGATGATAAATAAGATATTACCCACTGTCATCATTAGATTTGCAATGCAATGAGCAAATCCCCAGAGGCTGTTTAATGTGATCCATTTAGTAGTGCGCAGGCTGTATCCTACTCAAACACTCCACCGAACAGAGCTTTCCACTGCGTGGCTGTCAGCGTGTTGGCCCAACACAATGGTTCAACTGAGTGTTCTCCGGGCACTCTGAAGAGTCACAGGCATTCCTGTGAACTGTGACCATGTGGGCAACTAAAATGCCCCGTTGTATTCAAAACTGAGTCATGAATGAATAAACACTGAAAATTAAGCAGTTTTACTGTAGTATTAATCATCAGCCTAACTTATATTAAAGTGCTCGCCATTTTTTAAAAGCGTGTTTTTAAATGATTCAAACTCTGTAAGAATTATGGTCTATTTATGGAAATCAAGCTGCTATTTCATTTCTTTTAATTCATTTATTTTTTGAAATCATAACATCTATACAAATAGGCAGATAAGATGTCTATCAACCCATTTCATCTGAAGTTAGGGGTGGTGGTGATGGCCTAGTGGGAAGGATATGCCTGTGGATCAAGATGTCATGGGTTCAAATCGTACCTTCAGCATACCACCACAGGGTTCATGAGTAAGACCCTTAACCCCAAGTTGCTCCAGGGAGACTGTCCCCTGTAATTATGGAATGGAAGACGCTTTGCATAAAAGTGTCTCCTCAATGCTGTAAATGGAAGTTGTAAGGAGTGTTTCAGCCCAGATTGTTTTTTTGAATGAGGCACAAAACAGGGCAATCACAATGTAAACACTGATCGATCACAACATTAAAATGATCTAGTTAGAGTGGAACCTGTCAAAGTAATGGGATATATTTGGCAGCACACAAACAGTCAGTTCTTGGAGTTGGTGAGTTGGGAGCAGGAAAAATGGGTAACATGACTATGACATGTCAAATCAGTAGTGGGAAGTTTACTGGTTCATCTGAGATACTGCCCAGAATTCTTTCCAAGCTATGAGTGTCGTATGTACCTTAAATAATGGCATCTGCTCCCTATCTGCAGACCGGTCAGTTTAACAAATGCTGAATGTTGTCCACCGCTGAACATGCTGCAGTGGGAACATGAGCATTTTAGCATTAAACATACATGCAAGTGATGTAGTTGCAAGAGCACCAAGCAGAGCGTCAAGGTTGGGCAGTTTTAGAAACGTTTTTTCTTATTATTTGCTCAAATTGTATAGGTATTTCCTACATAATGTATGTTTTAAAAGTAAAGAAGGTTTTCAAATGGACAGTGTAAATGACAACAGTACACTGGTACATATACAGAACCCTGTGTAACTATTCAAACTACTTCTCCAGAGAACCTGTGGAAAAAAAACCCCCTGCTGTCATCCAGGTAGCTCTGACGGAAGGTGGTTGGATGATCCCTGTGCTGTGCACTGCAACTGCTCACTTTCAGACAAAACATTCCCTCCTGTTTCCCTTCTCCCATCACCAACCGTGCATATCTGTGGCTGTCAAACTGTTTATTCCGGCCCTGCTGGCACTCTGGGTACAAGGTTCTGAATTTTAACTTTGATAGGAATATGCAACATGGAGGTAACAACTGAAGAAAACTCATCAACAATTGAATTCTCAATCTTCAATTAACTAAAGTGGCTATGAAACCAGACACCTTAATTTTACCACTTAAAATTACCTTAATTTTGCCCTTAATATTCCATACGGGAAATGAAGGAAAATTAAGGGAAAAAGTGAACAGATTGAGGCGGATTAAGGGGTAAAACTACTGAATTTTCCCTTTACTTTCTTTAAATTTGCCCCTTAAATAACAGAACCTCCTGAATTAACGCTTTCAATTTAAGATGAAGGGGTTTCACACTCATGCCTTAAATTAAAAAAATTTCCTAAATGAGTTGTTCACCTCAGTTAACCATAATCAGGCACAGGCTGTCACGGCTGAGGGCCGTTGTTGGCCACCGTGCTTTGTGTTGGGTTTTGTTCTGTGTCCTGTGGCCTTTTGTTTTGGTTGTGTCACGTGTTTTTGGTT
>JBBPDC010186508.1:0-15361 GCA_037974485.1 Hemigrammopetersius urotaenia
TTTTAAAGTGTTAAAAAAACATTTTAATGATGGAGAAATTCCCTCTAAAATTAAGATAAAAAAATTAAGACCCTTGGCTTTAGATTTAAGACAAATTAAGACATTTAAAGGCCTTATTTTAGGACAACGGAATTTAAGACTTTTTAAGACTTTATAAGGATCCGCGGCCACCCTGATGAACCCACGACTTCCTGAACGCAGGATAAATGGCCTAACCACTAGGCCAACAGCTGCCCTGAATGGAATGCGTTGGCCAGGAATCAAACCTAGGTCAACTGTTTGGAAGGCAGCCATGTTAACCACTATACCATTAACGCACTAGTCTATAGTATGTTATGTGAATGCGATGTCTACAACACAAAGTGCAAAATATTCATTATAAAATATTAATGTTTAATGTGACACTGTACCTCAGTGTACTTTGTGTGCATGGTACTGTAATGTAATAAGCATTTTGTACTTGGTATTTATTATACGGAGATATTGCAAAGTCTAACTAAATGTCCTCAGTATTTTTGGAATATTGAGTACTGGGGGTTTATTTTACCATTAATTGCCTGTATTATACGGAATTAGAATTTTATGGGAAATGGGACCAAAAAAAAAAAAAAAAAAAAAAAAAACTTGAACTTAACCTTGAAATCTTCAAGGATAAACCCAAAACTTACATGAGAACACTCTGGTCCAAAGAGCGTGGTAGTTATATTTACAGGGGTTGAGATAAGTGGTACGCAAAACGTGCACCAGTTCGCAGTCTTCATGAACTCCCTGCCCTCTGAACCACACAGAGACATAGACCTGGCATAGACACCCCGCCCCCTGGAGCGCACCCCCACAGAACCACGCAGAGACAGACCTCTGTGCGCACATGCCCCCAACCACCGGAACATGGCAGAGAAAGGATTATTTTTTATTTTGGTGTATACCAGTTATCATGTCAACAGGAACACGAGTTGCTATATGTGAAAAATCAGCAGCACAAATTGCGTATTGGTTACCACGTATGAGAGCGACCCTATGGCATGAATCTGCATTGCATAAAGAACGCATTGTGAATAATGCACTCACAGTCTATGTTCCTGAACAGGTAAAACAGCCTTTTAAAAGTTATAAACGTAGTCTTACATCTTTATCCCTTATTTGTCTCTTACCAGGATTTTATTGGAGTCTGTGAGTCGAGCCTTCAAAGCCACAGACAGCTCTCCAATGCTGGGTTTGATGAATTTTGCCTCTGAAAGAACAGCTGCCACCTCATCCAGCCCTTCTTTCCTCATCTTCCAGTTTTTGTCACCGATTTTCGACACCATCTCGGAGGTGATCTTGTCACTGTAAACATTGTGAACTGGACATTAAAAGTATGGACATATCCAACAACTTGTTTACAAGTCTGATCTCAGTAACTGAGAAAGTAAGTGTAATGGCAATTGTATTTATACTATGGTGTATAAGTCCTGTGGTTGGAACACCTTTATCTAGACTACTTGTATCTTTAAGCACCTTGCAGCCAATCACAGTAAATTTTTTTGTTGATCACTTTTACATGCCAATGTTTGACAAGGTGTTTTCTGTGCAAAAATCTTAACCTTCAATTTCCTGCTTTTTTAGCTTTGACTGTATGCCATAATATGAACACATTGTTGGCACGGTCAATATTTCCCATGACTTAAAGACTGCAATAGCATAAAATAAAGTGAAGGTTGGTTTAAACAAAAAAGGTACTTTTATTTTTAGTTGCACCATGTGTATCAAAAAAAATTGTGAATATTTTGCCTATCCATACAGTGAAAAGCACCAGGAAATAAAACTCCTTGCTGGATCGATGTTTTACCTGATGTCAGTTCGGGGCAGCAGGTCAACAACATCCTCTGCAGCCTCAGCATCCTCCCCCTGCTCGTCCGCCTCCTCTCGCCCGCTCGCTTTAGAGCAGCCTCTGATGGGGGCAGGTGGAGTCTGGCCCTTCATCTGAATTCAGCAAAGGAAATTTAATCATTTTTATTGCAGTTCTGTGAAAAAAATGCAGTGTGGTTGTACATTACTTTGAAACCAGTGTTAGAAAACATCACTTTTATTGATGTTTAGACCAATCAGAAAAAAGAAAGAAAAAAAAACGATAAAGGACGTTTTAGCGATGATCCCATAGTGGGTATGGCAGCAGTGTAATATGTCTATATCTGAAACCGATTGATTACAGAACCTTACTGCATACTAAATACACTGTTATCTGTATTATATACTGTTATATCCACTGTTGTGGAATAGTAATGTTTTAAAAACACATAACTTGGATCTAGGAGCCGTTATCTAGCACAGTCCATTTTCCTACCCACTAGGTGTGCAGATTATCTGTAAATCGCAACACAATATTGGTTTCTGCAAAAGTGATAGACAGCAATATGCAAATGAGCAGTGTTTGACAAGGTTACCAATCACAGCTTCAGACGAGTTACTAGTATTCTGATGAATCAAGGTCTTAATGCAATCTAACGAAAACCTAATTTTTGATCATTGTGTTGCCCATCCATGCATGAATGGACAGAATAAAGAGAAATTTAAATTGGAAACAGGCCGTTTTTGAAGCTTATTTTCCCCATTTTTGGACAGAAAAGATGAGTGACGTACCACCTAAAACAAAATACAAAGACTTAAATTCCAGAAAAGTAAAAAACTTGGCTCTTCGATATCTTGAAAGAGATCAATATAGCAATATGTAACAGTAAAGCCACCACAATGATTTTGTCCAAATCGTGCAGCTCTGAGACCAGGAGAAATTTGATTGAGGAAATGTTGAAAATAAATAAATAAATAAAAAACATTTATTTGTATGGATGAATAAGCATATATGAAAAATTACACACCATCTCAAACTCTGTGTCTATTTGAGAAAGCAGAGCAGCCTTTTCATTCTCAAAGAACATGCGGAGAGGAGCTCCCATGTACAGGTACATCACAGACAGCAATGAAATGGCAGCAGTTCTCACAGCCTGAGGAGAAGAAAGGGGGGGTTGGGGGAGAGTTAGGGCATTTCACTTTAACCCATGCAGACCCAAAACAATCTGAGGGAGGCTTGAAATAGAGACTTTAAAAAAGCCAAACTGTTTTATTACAAACTTATTTTAACATCTGAAATAACTAAATGAGATCAGACCCCTACTAAAATAAATTGCGTAAAGATAAAGGGTTAAAGCACTCACAGGATTGGTGGCACCAAGAGCAGTCTTCACATTATCAATGAAAGCCTTCACGTTCATTCTAAAGGACAAAATTTATATGTTCACAAAAGCCATAATGTACTTATTAAACCGCCTTCCAGAGATCACAAGACTGAGCCCCTACCCTGCAAAGCCAAACTCCTTTATAGCTGTAGAAAGCCAGTTAAGGGCTTCAGCCTGATTCTTGGGGTTCTTCTGGCCAAATGCTAATGATACAACCTGGAAAGCATTAAACAACCACATTAGCATGTCAAAAGTAGACTCATTTAATCTACAGACAACTTATGTAATTAAGATCTATGCAAAATCTACTACCTAGAATGAAAAGGGAATATTTACATATGAAACTTTAAAATAAAAAGGTAAATAAATCTAAAAAGCCAAATCTCTAAATCAATGTAGAAAATATTACAAAAGTGAGCATTAACCTGTTCTGCAGACCACGGCAGGCCACAGGCCTCAGCTACACCAGTCAGAGTCTCTTTTGCTCTCACTCCACACTTTATATCTCCAACCTTGTCCACCACAGCCTCGAGCACAGCCAAAGCAGATGTCCTGGAGAACGAACCTCTCTGGGCCACCACAGAAACGACCTGGAGTTTCAGCTGCATCACCTTCAAACAGAGACAAGTAACAAAAATCACCCTGTAGCCTTAAGAATCTCAATTCAGTGATAAGGGAGGAAAAAGCATGACTCAGACAAAAATATAAAAATTATGTAAATATATCCAACAACCACTATTTGGCACTATAAAAATGCACCAAGCTATACACACAAACGCTAGAGCAGAAGTACAAATTAATAACTTGCCTCCAAGTGAATTATATACAATACCATACTTCTAACCAATTTGTGTAATAAGTAAAAGATGAGAATGGAGGATCACTTAAAACAAAGCTGCTGGAGGATTATCTACAGAATATAAAGAATATAATGTTTGTCTCCATCATCCCCTTTGTCTCTAGAAAACTACTTTAATGAATGACCAAGTAACTACTGACAAAATGTACCTGAAAGTTGGTTTCCTTCCAGCCAGGTTTCTTGGCCAACATGCGGACGAGTGCCTGGGAGGGCATCTCTTCACTGTCCATCTGCTCTACAGCCTGGAAAGACACAGACGTCAGGAGCGCAGAAATCACTTTTAGGCTACTCAGTGAGATGTATTCACCAATTCTGCTTTGAAGTGTCCATCTATTTAAACAAATGTATTCTTTGAAATACAGGTTTAGATAAGGAACGATAAATTAGATTTTAAGTCCAAATCTTAAGGGTGTTACCTTATGGAACTCCTCCATCGCGGCAAGCCTTTCCTTCCAGTTACTGCTGTCCAGCATCTGCATGCAGGAAGCTGACAGGACTGCAGCTGCTTTCTCCTCACACACCTCGGGCTGAGGAGTAAAAAAAAAAAAAAACCCTCAAATTTAAGACACCTCAGCTATCCAGAAATTAAGAACCCATTAGGAACTTTCCTTTATATTCCACAATTTGAGGAGTTAAGTCAATGTTCTCCAGATATTTGTGAAACATCTGCCAGTTCTCCAACTGCTGAACCACTGAATGTGTTACCAAAATACTAAAATCAAAAGCACTGAACCTCATCTATTTCACTCACCGAAAGCTCTGCCTCAATCACCTCTTTGGACTCGGTTTTCTTAGCTTTCGTGGAAGCAGCTCCTTTGGCTGCAGCAGGTTTCCCCTTTTTGGTGGAAGTTGATGACTGAAAAACAGAACAAGCAGAAAAACACTGAGCATTCATGATAAACCTTCAAAAACCAACAATGCAAGCTAGGCACTAGTGCCAGTTAATTACTGGAAGCTTCTAAGAACCAGGATGTGTCCAAATTCACGCACTAACCGTCAGTGCACTGAGATTTAGTGCATAGTGCACACTGCCTTCTGTAGTGCGCATTGCTGTGGATCAGTGCTGTCCTAAACGGAACATTAACGTTTCACACTTAGCTGAAGTGATGGACTCACATTTGCTCTCGTTTCTCCAGCACCCCAAATTATCGCAGTATACATCAGTAAAATAATTATTAACATTACTTAGTTATGAGAACCAGCTGCCTCTGCTTGGGCTTGTATTTCACTGTTTGCCGGCATTATCCAAATCGAAAACACGTTGAAAGTCACGCCTCCTCCGCTATGTGGCCAAAATGGCGCTTGTTTAGTGTGCATCATGAGTTGAATCCATGAGTGAGAAAAGACCCCCATCTAACATCTTTACCTTGGTGGCAGCAGCTGTGGGTGCCTTTTTAGGAGGGCCAGAGGGTTTAGTTGGTGCTTTTGCGGCCGCCTCGGCTTTAGGAGGATTTTTCTCCTTCGCCTGTCCTCCAGGTTTCCTCCCTCCAGCGAGCTCCACTTTCTCTGAGCACTCCTTAATCTAAACAGGTAAAAGTGAAATATATGGACATGTTCAAAAATTTAATACAGAATAATCTTTGCAGGATCACATCAAACAAACAAAGTTTAAAAAACGTTACAGCACTATTTTTCCTGGCAACTTCCGCATTCTTATTTTTACATATGCAAAAATATTGAAAAAAGTGTATATTAGACACTTGGGTTGTCAAAAATCGATTATCAGAGACAACATAAATGCTGGTCATTTGACAATAACTAACGAAATATCATGTAATATTGTTGAATAAGAACAAGAGTTAGCTAAAACATCTTCATTTTTGTTGACTAAAACGAGACGAAATGTTAGTTCCTGTACGATAGGGAGCGGTGGGGGGAGAAAAGCATTGGAGTTGAACAGCGATACATCAATACTTTTGTCCACTGAGAGGCACTGAATTAAATCTAGAATAGACAAAAGTATTGAGACGCATTGCCAATACACTATAGTGCCAGAGAGAGGAATGAAACATTTTGATAAGCCGTCTTTCCCATATCCATGCAAAAAAGCTGATCCTAAATTGTTCTGATTTGGAATAAGGAATAAAAAATAAAAAAAAGATATATTCAGGTAAGTTTAGATTTTGTCTATTCTACTATCGAAGATACTTAGTATATTGACTGGGTTGCATTACTAAAAAGAATTGCAAGTTGTCTGAAACATGACTAGACTAATACATTTAATTTATAAAGTGCTTTTCAAAATACCCAAAGATACTGTACAAAGTGTGAGTAGACAAACAAAATGCTCTATTTTCTTTGCCTACTCACACTTTATGTAAAAAGTTCCTGTGCTTAGTTTTTCTCCCCCGTTGTATCAAATAGTATCAAGTACCATCCTTAGTATTGGTGTCGAGTTTGAAATTTCAGTATCATGACAAGCCTATTAGACACATGAAAATGTGCAAACATTTTGAAGTGTGTGCAATAAACATTGTTCCTGTAACTAATGAACGCAAGTCATTCTCGTTCTGGATAAGGGCAGCTGCAAAACTACCCTTTACCCCCCCCCCCGTCAGCAAAAAGAAAAGTGGGGAAAAATGCATTCATATTAACACTTCGGATTTACGACACTTAAAGCATAAGTATTTATAATAAAAATTACCTTGTCGACTTTCAGTTTATCTACATCAGCCAGAAACGGGTTAACTGCTCTCTCGCCCACTGCTTTCATTGCCGTGCCCAGAGCCTCGAAGGCGGCATCTCGGACATCTGGAGTGGAGTCGTTCACTTGCTATGTGGAGAAGTGGAATCGGTGAAGTGTTGAAATGAGAAAAATACAATTTTAATTCTGTGTGACTTCCATGTCACTCATACATACATATAAATTTACTATACCATGAAATTGTTAACCTATACACATACATTATTTGACAAATTGCAACAATTACAAGCAATGTATAGCATAGTGTGTGCATGTGTGAGCTCCGTTTCAACCAATCAATAAACTGAGTCAGGAGCAAAGCTGCTGAATAGTTGCTTACAAACATTACAGCACTTCGATACAGGGACATTTCTTTCCCTTTTTCTCACCGCACACACCCCACAACAGTTAATACAAGGATAGGAACCTGTGCCTTTCACACAGCTGCAAATTTTACAGTGAACAGAAAACAAGGGAATAGTGGTCTTATTTTTTCTATGACTGTATCTAATTATTTAACTTTAATAAACTCCCCCCTTTTTAAACAAAGAGCTAATTAAATGAAATCATCAGTTTACTTTTAAAAGTTCAAAACACCACACATCTAAAAACTTGCCATGCCAGCAGTGTGGGATTTCGAAGGCCTTGTGTGGTAACCTGTCCATACCATAAAAGCGTCACATTTAAATACCTTCTACATAGAGATATTTTGTACCTTCAGCAATGCAACACAGAAAGGCTTGAGGAGACTCTTGGGCAGAGTGGTTGGGGTGCAGTGCCGGAAGCTTCTGGACAGGAAAAGAGATGCCTGCTGTCTGACTGACGGGTTCTTGTTGTCCATCACAGTCAAGACACCGTCGCTTAGATTTTGTAATGACGTCTGGAATTTCAACATGTAAGATTCTCATTTCTATGCAGCATTTATTAATACATTGCTCAATTACCTTGTCAAATCAAATTATGATTATGGTATGACTATTTATGAAGTATTTCATAATTTAATCGGTACTGAAACAATATAAATGGGCATGACTGCACAATACATACACACATGCAGTGTACATATGAATGCATGTATGTTCTTGCCCACAAATTACATACATTTTATATTACACACCCTGTGAAAATTTAAACTTCAAAATTGATGCAGCTCAGCATTTCATACCAATAGTTTGTGTTCAATTTCCTAAACACTCCTTTAAATACCCACAGAGAGAAAAAGTGCATCTATTGTCTCCTGCAGTGCCTGCACCACCACCACCTTCTTCTCCTTGAATTTCTCCAGAACAGTTGGCACCAACTACAAAGCGAAAGAAGGATATCAAAGTAAATATCAGCTAAATAAAGATAAGCTTCTGTTGCTCCATTTACAACAACTTACATGACCAGCATAAATGCCAAACTTCTTCCTGAGCCCGGTAGCGAGTCCAGTCACACATTTGGCAGCGATGGTGACCAACATGATGTTGGTATCTTTACCAATAACCTGGAAGAAAAAGATTACTTGAGGACTGATCTGACACTAAATTTTATGGATGTTTTAAAAGTAAGTGTGCTTACTTTGTTAAGAGCTTTGACCAGATCTCCATACTCTCCACTCTCCAGCTTTGGATTTTTGGTTAGAGCCTCCAGGCTTTCCAAAGCCTCCTTCCTTTCCTGCCATTTTTTTGCCTCCTAAAACAGAAAATAGACTTTGTACAGCATCATGCAGATTTTAAAATACAAATGGCTACGACAGCAGCCCAAGATTTCAGTCCTCGATAAGATGGTTTAGTAATTGATGTGTACTTGGTAGATCCACACAGTCATTCTGACACTAATACATTATAGGAAGCATCTTTGTTGATTACTGGCAGAGGTGTTTTAAAGGGCCCATATTCTACATTACTTGATTTTGTGAACTACACAAAATAGCCTTCAGCATATTAAATGACCCATTAAATTACCCATTTTTGCTAATAGCTTGAAAAATGTATATAATGTAAATAGAAGTTTGAAAATTGTCTTGCGAATGAAATTACAGTACATCCGTATAATCATAGTGTTAATATTTCATCCAGATCATGCAGCCCTAGTAAGATTTAAAATCAGCTGTGTGATTCTTACAATCTTCTCATAGAAGTCTTTTGGTAACTTTGAGAGAATCTCCACTGCTTCCAGGAGCTCATAAGCATCCACAGCAGGAGCCGCTTCCTCAGAATCACCTGAAAGAGAGAAAAATAAAAAAAGTCAGATTGCAAATAGTGACAGAAGCGTAAAAGAGCGGTTTAATAAAAAGTCTACAAACTGAGTTACTGAATGAGAACTCTTGGATTAAAGCAAAAAAGAAAAAAAGGGGGAAAAAATCATCAGACAGAAGAGATGACCGGGGGGTGGGGGTTTGAGCAGTGTATCTTAAACGATCGCAAATGACAACACTACTTCCCACTGCCATTCCTCTGTTAACAGCAAGAAAACAGACTCCAAAACTGCTGTTATTTATTTTTAACGGAGCATAAGCTCTCGCTGCATTCGTGACAACGGAGCCAGTGTCCTGAATATAGAGCTTCAGAGTTTTTGGCTTCTTTATCTATTTAAGCAATAGGTTTTCTTCACTGTTTTCCAATCTGTTTTTATCTACTATTAGCGAATGAGACCCTTCATGACACACTACTGACTTCCAATCTTGGAACTTCCGTTCTATTTCGATCTTTTTTTAAAATGTTAAATATACTATTACTAGCCTATTATTATTAGTATTGTTACTATTATTGGATGCGCCAGGTAACAAGAAGCCCTTTGCAGATGTCTTTGTTTTGGGACATTAAAAGCCTTCGAGACTGATGCGGCACTAACTGCTGCTCTTACTATGAAGTTTGGCATCTTAAACAAGCGCCGAGAAACAGCTCGCAGCAAGTAGGCTACTCTGCAGCCGTCGATGTTTAAGAGAACTGCCGAAGCCATAAAGTTTGTTTTTAGGAAAAATAATCTAATCATAATTAAATCAAAGAAAAAGACCAGAACTTTGTCTGCCAAAACTTGTTCAACTCCACTCATCGTTCCCCATTTCTGCATCATTCTCATTATTAACCTTTAGTGCCCTCAGTTGACGGAAATCCGTCATCGCGACTGAGAACTTTAATCCATGAGAACTTAATGAGTAAATAAACAAAGCACCGTCTGCCTCGTTGTCTCCCTCGTTGTCTTCCTCGTCTCCGTTCTGCTGCTGCTCAAACTTCGCTTTGAGGTCTTGCTGCGAACGCAGGAAGCGGCTCTGCTTCGGCACCGATGGCGGCAGATTAGACCACTCTTCCTCCAGTTCCTTCAACTGGTAAACAAAAACAGATCATGAGGACCACTTTCCAGATTCAGCAGCGCTGCACAAACTGAAAATCATACTGTAAAACTATTAGGACCAAGAAAAGACAAGCTCAAACTTTTAACAAGAATTTCATCACAAACGCTCAAATTTGTGGGACACAGACATTGGGCACGTACTGAGCTACAGGAAACATTTTATCGGCCCAGACACCATTTAAAACTGTTTTGTTGTAAAAGACCAACAGACAACACTCTTACCAGAACAGAATTGATGTTCTGAAGAGGCGGCCGCAGAGCGTCTCTGATCCAGCGGTAAACTTCCACAGCCAGCATCTTGGCTTCGTCTCTAATGGCCTTTTCTCGTGACTCAAACAGTTTCGGAAGCACTTTGACAACAGGCTTCAGGGTGATGATCTTTGACCCGAATTCACTGAAAACACACAAAAATGTTACTACAAAGGACTGGTTTATTTGTAGATAAAAACCCCAGTACAGTCTCTCTCAACCTGAATGTGCACAAACCTGCAATAACAAATTAAAGAAGACCGTCATGATTTATCATGCTTGATGAAAATCTAGCTCAATCACAGATGTCTGGAATCAAAAACATCTGAACAAGGCTATTAACATCAAAACAAAACAGGCACATTGTACACACTTCATATAAAGTATATGGTTAACGTAGCAAAAACAAACAAGATTCTACAAGACAAAGCAAATATTTAATGGTTTTAATACATATAATTGGAACAAAAAAAAAGCCATGTTAATCCAAAAAGAACAAATGATTTCAACTGAGTGTAATGAAACATGTTCTGATCATTAAATAGGGTCTTTTCAGTGTTCTTAGGTCCTGATATAGGACAGACGGTTGCCTAATGGTTAGGGAGTTGCCCCTGTGATCAGAAGGTTATGGGTTTAATCCCAGGACTGCTAATCATCATTGAGGTACTCTTTAAAAAGGCACCGTCCTCACACTGCTCCCTGGGCAAGCCTCGTTGGTTACTTGGTAAATAGTATAAATGCAGAGAAAGCATTTCACACTGTTCACACTGCGTGCTGTGTGGGCAACTTTACTTTATATCACAAGACGCTCAGAAAACAATATTGAGACTACTTATAAAAATGAATCACAATGATACTGCCCACATATAGCCCAGTAGGGCTGCACAATACATCTTCAAACCAATCAGTGTTCCTGACCGGGTAAGCAATCACAGCTCCAGGTGACTTATGGGATGTTCTGAAGAATTGGGATGTACCTACTTTAATCTTTATTTATGGTGTTGGCAAATTGTTGCATGAAAAGGTGGGGCCAAGCTGCTGCAGCCAAAATGAGACATCACAAAACAATGATTGATTATTTTGGGGCTTATTTTGGAGTGCACAGATGGGGGAGAAAATGTACCATTGAAAACAATCTTTACATTCACAGCATTTAGCAGACGCTTTTATCCAAAGCGACTTCCATTACTTAACTACAAGGTACAGCATCCCTGGAGCAAACTGGGATTAAGGGTCTTGCTCAGGAACCCAGTGGTGGGGTGCTTAAGGTAGGGTTTGAATTCATGACCTCTTGATCCAGAGGCAAGTATCCTACCCACTAGGCCTCCACCACCCCAATATTTAAGTCTCATCAATTCCAGAAATGTGATATGGGTCCTTTTAATACACTGAAAGGCATTGCAATCACAATATGAAAAAGTAAAAATTGCAATACTGATTGTCTTTATCATACACAGCATGATTACAATATACTCCTAATATATCACACAGCCCTAATACAGAATATATAGCAACTCAGGGTTTCACACTTACCTCACTGCCCTCCGTAAAACCTCCACACATGCCAGCGCGATTTTGGGGTTTTTGTTGTCGAGACCTTTCAGAAGCTCTTCCTGAACAGCCTCAGCTTTCTCGATCTCGATGTACATGAGGCAGATATCAGAGCCCAGCTCTTTTGCACGGGCCTTCGGCTGGTTAAACACTTTACACACCACTCCAGACACGACCTCACCCGCAGTCCTGAGGAACACAGAGCCACATTAAAACCCAACACAGAACTTCTTGGTCCTCGGACACAACAGCAACACTAATTTCAGTGGTGAAAAAAAGGACTGAAAAATACAATTGAACATTTTTTGTAAGACAGATGTGCTCATGGTGTTTGACCCACAAACAATTTATGTATATGTATATAAAAACCAACACTGTGGCATATAAGTATGGAGAATATCTACTGAAGTCTTGGGGATGCAACCAATATTTATTTTAAATAATCAAGGTGTAAACAGAGTGGGTTTGGTGTTGATTGTTCCATTCTGGACAAACCCTGGGCCAGAACTGTTTATAGTGGTGGTGAAGGGAACAAGACATCTGCTTCTATAAACTGCGTCACAATGTTATTCCATGCAATAGTTATGCTGACTGACGCCCTTTTATGTGGTTTTACCAGAGTATTGACAACATATTGGTCCAAAAAACCAAACCCATTAATGGCAGACAGATACATACAGGATGACATGAGGCAAGTAGTACACAAAGGAAACGGATTTCGTTCCGATTCACCATTGTTTTACCACAACCAAACAGTCATAAACACTTAAGACATGGAGCGTCACTGGGTGTCAATAATGAATAAAACGGCTGTGCTTGTGTTGGAGACGTCTGGTCCCCACAATGAACCATTTCACATCAAACAATCATACTTCCTATTAGGGCTGCACAATATATCGCAAATTTACCATCATCGTGATATCCACATGTGCAAAATACATACCGCGAAAGACTGACTGAACTGCAATAAATGATGTTTTTCCAAAACTCTTCACCCAGTGCCACAGAGAAGAGGGCAAAAAAAATCTCTCACTGGGCAGTTTCTTCATCTTCTAAGAACTTACTATAATTTAAATTATGTTTACATTTATTTAAGACTTAATTATTTTTTTTTAAAAATCAGATTTTTTAACAAGGTTCAATGGCTCAAATGTTTTATGGGAGGCATTAAATGCTTCGTTTAAGTAAATTCTTTAAAGATTAAAATAAAAAAAAAGTCAGAATGGAAGTATTGCATTTCTTTTTTTCTGCATACACTAGTCAGCGTCTGGAGTCTATGTTACCAGCAAATCCAAAGCAGAAAAACATGAACACTATAAAGGCTAAGTTTTTACTGACTTATCGCATGTGATATCACCATCACAACACTTAACATTATCGCATGTTTTCCTAATATCATGCAGCCCTGCTTGCTATGATTGTGCCGACTTAATATTTTAATATATTTCCGTTAAGCACACTGAAATGTTTGTGTGATAATGGCATATAAAAATGAACTTGATTTGAATTAATCACTAACTGTGCTTTACCTGGAAGCCACATGTGCATTCCCAGTGTACACCAGAGCCGCTTCAAGTCCTTTGAGTTGTGCTACTGCATTCGAGTCCATGACAAATTTTTTGATCAGGCCTTGATATTTCCCCCATTCTGGACTCTTCTCATCCGTGATCCTCTGAAACTGCTGTAAAGCCTCTGTGTAACCACTTAACCTTGCTTTCCAAACCTGGGAAAGGGCATAAAAAATTATTTTTCTAATGTTTACACATACTTTCTTGGGCATGCACAGTTAAGACACCAAGAATGTATTTAGAACCGGTTCTAAACTAGATCCAGTTCCTTACTGGTCAGTGCTAAAGTCTGGTGACTCTCCTGGAGGTCCTGCAGTGTTAAAACATTAACACAGCCGAGTTTTCAAACGGTTGCTTATATCAGCGGAAGGATGGAGGGGCACCATGCATATCACCAACACATTTGTTGATCAGAACATTTGTAGCAACACTCCTCTGGTTATATACACAGAACACTCGACACAGTTTAGATCCTTATTTCGTCAATAAATCAGTCAATTGCTGAATCTTTACATCTTCATGAGACATTTGTTTTCTGCACCAAAATATGAATAGTACCAATAAGACCATTGATCTGCATCTGTACTGATCAGAAATCAGCAGACACAATAACACATACCTACATGTAACACAATAGTCAATTACACATAAATAAAACATTAAAAAAGTAAAAAATTGAATGCAATCTGGTAATAAATGAGCCTAAAATTAAAAACATGCACACAGACCAGTAGCTGATCTGCTTTAAAAAATAAAAAAAAAAAGCACAAACATCAATTTAGGAATATACAGGACATTGTCTGTCCACCAGCAGCACCACTGAGGCAGTCAGGTAATCCTACTGACCTTGTGTTCACATTTCTGGTCAGTGGGAAGTTTCATCCATTCACTGTCGTCTCCCATGATGGTCAGCCTGCGTCCAGCTCAGATAATTCACTGTAATTCAGTTGCACAACAAAATCAGATCCCAGCAAGAGAAAATGTCAGCTGTTAAATTGTTTCCCTGCAAGATGATCTGCCCTATTTATCCTGCTTTGTATGGCATTTTTCGTATGGTCCAGTTTACCATCTAACTGCCAATACATGATAAACTGGGCTATTTTAATGGACTAAAAATAAGTAGTATACAAAGCATGATTTTAAACGAGACAGCTAAATGGCATGGCGATTCTCTCTCGACACGTTAAACAAGCTGGAATTTTGGTCTTAAAGCACTGGGTGACCTGGTGGTTAGGGTGTCGCCCCTGCAAACAGAAGCTTGTGGGTGAGAGTCTCAACACTGATAGTGGCACCACTGAAGTAGTCAGACGGAGTTCGTGTGCCACAGAACTCTAAGTAAGCTTCAATATGCTACTTTACAACACTTAGTGAAAATAATATTGTAGCTTACCTGAGAAAGAAACCCCACAAAACAGCTCTGAAACAAAAAAAATCTCTTCAAAGAACTCTAAATCTCCTGCAAACTCGCTTCTCCTCTTCTCTCGATAACACACTGTTCCTGAACGGCTGGCGTTTGAAATCTGGGCGCGCTGCTGATTGGCTGAGGTGGGGCATGAGAAGAAAACACGGTCCTGATTGGCTAAGAAGGTGAAGCAGCCGATAGGCCAGTTCAAAATAGCGATTTAAAGCAACTGGCGTCGCTCCGCCCACCCACGCGGTCTTCCCTAGTGATGGGAAGTTCGGCTCTTTTCAAAGATTCGGCTCTTTTGGCTCGGTTCCCTTAAAAGAGCCGGCTCGTACGGCTCCCAAATGGCCCTATTTGGTATCACTCAGAGCCTTCTATTTCAGCCCAATTTATCAATTGTGAATGTTTTGTGTATTGGTAAGCAACTTTTTAATTCCTTATTTTTCATTAAAAAATACACAGTTACTATTATTTAACATTTTAATAAAACTTTAATTG
>JBBPDC010186526.1:0-15360 GCA_037974485.1 Hemigrammopetersius urotaenia
GAAGTGAAAGTCATAAGTTTCCAAAAAAAATACTACTCAAGTGAAGTACAGATACTCAACAACTCTACTTAAGTACAGTACTCCAGTAAATCTACTTCGTTACTGTCCACCTCTGTCTAAGACCTATAAGAACAGTTTGAATGCACGTTACTAAACAAGAATAATCTATAGAGTAAAAGAGAATCTTTAAGTAAGTCTATTTGTATGAACTTAATGAGTCAATCTTGGTGGCAAATATGTAACCAAATGGGCATCTATTTCTTAATAGCAACAATAGCCTTGTAGCCAGAGCAGGTCCAGTGCAAAACTGACAGCAAACACCTTTTGGTTGATCAATTACAAAGTGGGATAAGAAGAAACTGTGTACATTTCATTTTAGGCTAGTGATTGGATAGAAAAGTGGGAAACAACACTGGCCAGGGACTTTCAAACTACACTATACCAATAAGAGTCGTTGGGATAGATAGTCGAATGCAAAAATGTAAGCTATCCCTCTGCCTTGCGTCATGGATCACACTGGTTCTGCTGATAATATTCTATTCCCAACTGAGCTCAATAGAAATCGCGATTATGCTTCAAACATGCTCTAGCTGTATAATTTAAAGGCTCCATTTTCCATTGTCAGATGGCTTGGAGAGTAAGTGCCATGTAAACACTTTAAAAGTGTTTATATACTACATCAAACTTATTAGCTCAAAAAAGTGATGAAAATGAGATTTTCCATGATATGGGCCCTTTAAATGAGGTTTAGACAGATGTAAAGAGTCTTTTCCCTTCGCGATTGTTGACGACTATGGTTGAAAGGACATGATGCCACAGCAATCAAGTTTCACTTCTCTCTCCATCACTACCAGCGTCAGCAGTGACCACTGCCGTTTCCTGTTCCGCTCTTCTATTGGAGAATGTATGGAGCTTTTAGAGGAACAGGAAACGGGGTGTGTATCATAGGAAACAAGCCCTGAGCGCACATACATTTACACACTCCCACACTCTGCATATCGAAAATTATGCTGAAACAAGACAATCATTCTGCATCTAATTTTTCCGAAGGCATCGTTCTGTTTAGCTCCTTTCCAATAGATAGGGTGTAATGTGATGCTAATAATGGGTTCATCAGGTCTTTTCATTTCTCAACCTCAATAAGCCCTAAGCTACCTTAAGTAACTGGCAGTGTTTACAGAAATATCTTAAGTGAGTTTCCTCAAACGCAGCTGAAAGAAATGTTTAGTTCTGCACTGGAGCTACAAGGCTAATATAGTGGAAGTCATGGAAACGTGTGCATCTGCTATTATCTTGCATACTTGCTTAAAATCACTCAGAGTTGTTAAGTAAACTCGAATAGACTTGCTTATGTGGTTTTTGTCCCTATATGACAGACTGCTGTCTGTAAGTCTAGAGGGAATGGGTTTTTGGGATTTTGATCTGCAAGCAGAACTGTCGCTTTAAGTCAGATATAATATAGAGGCTGATCGCTGGCTCGTGTGTTCAGGATGCGAAGGAATAGTGAGAAACTGAACAAGGACACCCAGGACAAGAACAAACAGCGGATGCCTAAGAAGGCAGCATCCTCGACCAATCTACTCATTCGATCCCCAAGCCTGGAGGGGTGAGTCAGTCTACGTTCATCGATTTTTACTGATCAGTTACCACTATACTAATGTCACATGGAAGTAGGGATGCACTGATGTGGGACTGAAGCAGATATATGCTATTTTTCAGGTTCCTGCTGATGCCAGGGTTAGCAGTGGAGATAAATATAACTTTTCTATAGGGTTACAGATCCAGGATAAAATGTAGATATGCTATAAGGACAAAAGTACTGGTAATGCCAGACCATTACACCAACATAGACTTTAATGACATTGCATTCAAGTACATAGACTTCAATATAAAGTCGGTCTCCCTTTGCAGCTGTAAGAGCTTCCATTCTTCTTGGAGTGTTTCTGTGGGAATTTTTATGCATTTATTCTGTAGAGCATTTATGAGATAAAACACTGATGTAGGACAATGTAGACTCGCAATCTCCGTCCGAGTTCATCCTAAAGGTGTTGGATGAGGTTGAGGTTGGGGCTGGATGTAATGGGGAATACTTATACAATATAGTGCATTTCAGTCTGATAGCACATCAAGTTCTGCTCTTCCAGAGTACAATAAATACAGAATTACATACCGAGTTCAAAATATTGGTGAAGTTTATACTGTTTTATGCAGTGGCAGTGTCATCTTGTACAACTACTGATACAAAAGCTTTGTATCGACTTTACAATTTTGGCTAAACAGTAATATTTGTTGATGGACACTCTTAAGAAAATTCACTTCCTAGGGTTTTATCTGTGTATGGTAGTCCGAACTATCCCATCATGGTGGTTAAAAACAGACAAAAGCTTGAAGGTGAACTGGTAATGCATAGTAATCACATCCAGCAAATCTAATAAATAAGTCCATTCAAAATACATCAAGGAAAGACAGTAACCACACCTACATTTTGCCGAAAAGATGACAAAAGACTGATGTTGACATTGCTCTTGTGGTTTGTTCCAGTGGAGATAACCCACTGGTTTCATTAGAGTGCAGTGGAGCTCAGCCTGGAGATGAGATGTTTTTCTGCATGTTTTAACAACAGAAGTCGTTCTGACATCTTGCGTGCCGTTGTCCTGTCTTGTTCACCTGGGAAAAAAAAATCAAAAACGTTTCGCACCATTGACATTTTTCTCTTTCTTTTCTTTCTCTGACAGCCGAGCCAAAGACCTCCTCTCAAACACAGGTAACAAAAAAAAACTGTCACAACTCTCTCTCCTCCCATGTGCCTCAACATTATAGCGAAACACCCACTGATTTACTGCTCTTCTGACTCCTGACCCAGACCTCTAATAGTCCACTCCAGCTCATCTGGAAACAACTTCATTCCACACTGTTCATATACTCACATCATCATTGCTCTCGCCTGTCTTCACCACCGCACACTCTGCGCTCAGGCAGGATTTAGCACGTGCTGCTCCACGAAAAATACCCTTTCCTTCTACACTCATATACCTTTGGGTATATTTGGTTGCTGAACTATTGTAGCTGACCTGGGAAAATCCACATAATTCTCTAAAAATCTGTTAAAAGACCCTTTTAACCCCAATCACTGCTCCTTTAATAGGTTTACATATTTGGTTGAATGATGTATCAGCCCTAAATGAAATTGCCGGGCAGTTTTCCTTGGCACACCAAATGTCAAGAAAACCTTTTAACAGACTGAGAGCTTGATGTTTTGCATAACTGAACAGATGCAGGCAATCACAGTAGATATGTGATACATTACTTTCTCATATAGTCTTTTTTTCAGGTTTGGGATGTGGCAGTATTGGAATGTGGAAGAAGTAAGAAATTAAGTGTCTGTTTCCAGTTTCGTTTGGAAAAGGCAGCGTTCAGAATACCTACCCATTAAATTAATAAAAATAGTAAATAATTGTTATATCAGTGCTCATTCATTATTTAAAATCAGGGCAAAGCAAAAACACTCAACATAACTCAACATACGGTGTCTTTACACTCCCTGAACCTGTATGAGTGTCAGTGTTATAAACTGACTGTAAACACTGTATGAGCTGTGGAAACGTAAAGGGAGCATTTTTCAAAAGGGTAGCGTGAACCCATAGACTCTGCTGTTAGTTTGCGCTACGACAAGGCAGCATTTTTCGACAAGGCAGCATAATTCACCAGAACACCGGTGCTTGTGTGTACATTGTCTTAAACTGCACCTTATAGACGGACCTAGTTCTATCATTGTTCTTGCTGAAGCCTTTTTTTCCCTTTAGCTCATATTTTTGATTTCTGTGACCATTAATGCACATGAACAGTGCAAACAGTTATTAAATAAAAGGGGCATAGAAAGTCTGTAATGTTGATTATTCATTTACATTTTAAATACATTAGCAGCAAAAATGTGTGCAATTAATTTGTAGTAATCAATCAAATTAATTAGATTATTAATCGCTTGATTATTAATCGTCTTAATAATAAAACTGTGTCTGTTAAAAGGATAAACCTTGCCTGTTCTGCCCTTAAAACTCAGGGTCTGCTGTAGTAAACCTTAGTTAGAAGCATTGGGTGCCCATATGTTCTATACAAAAACAGTGTACAAGCTTGGACATGCAGTTTCTGGGCCATTTCCTTGGAAAACTGTGAACTTACACATAGGCATTTGAGGGAGGTTCAAGCTAAACATGAGAGGACAGTGCAGAAAATAGGTGCTGATATTGGAAACACAGATTATTGCATTTGATTTGCTTACATTTGAGCACAAGCGGCATCCAGTTTTGTATAGATTTTTGTTTGCCTTTTAACACCTGATGTAAATTTAAGATAATGCCTCGAAGGCCTGTTGTGCGGAGACTTCTGTTAACAATTTCGGCGAACACTGTGTAAGTGTGAGAAGACGCAGAACACAACATGTGGCGACAGTTCATGATAGCTTTTAATTTCAGTTTTGTTTTAGCTTGTTGACAACTGTACCTCAACTTTCCACTCACACCAGATGTAATCAAGCAGCCAAGATATGTTTGGTGTACAGTATTTTCCAGTTTACTTTGCATTGGAGCTTAGATTACTTAAAAACCCAGAAGTCAATAGTAACCTTTTTAGTGACTACATCTTTTCTCAACCCACTTAAACCAGAATCTGCGCTTTATTAAGGTGGAGTAGACTCGTCAAGGTGGTTTCTGACACAGTATGATTTACTGTAAGCAATACAAATGAACAAAACTACCCTTCTGACACCATAAGTGGTTTTCAGAAAGTCATATGTAGGGCCGATCGTGGTTTGTGAAAACAGACCCTGTGGTTTATAGCCGTCCTTAGTGTTCGCTTCTACTGTGATGTTTTATTCATTTTTATAGCTCACAATCAGTCATGCTGTGTTCTAAACCACTTTCACAGATCTGCACCACATTAATGAAGAACTGGGTGTGGTTTTAGGGATGAATTAATACAACTGGCTCGTATTTGTTAGCCTCACAACTCCAGTGTTAAACAAAAGAAGAAGAACTCTGACTAATAAACATGGTAGATCTCCTCCTACCTCTAATTCAAAATTGATTTCTTGCAATCTGACACACACACCTGTTTATACTGCCGTATTTATGAGTGGGGTTGCGATATCTGTGAGCAGTATTACTGTCTTGCGAACTACTGAATCTCAGTAATACTATATCTAAACCTAACCTTAACCTCAGTAACCGTAAGGCAGTCTTTTGGCTCTTGTAGTTTTTCCTAAAAATGTTTCTAGGAAGAAGTCATCACAAGAAACTGTGTTGAAAACAACATATTTCCTCATGAGCACCAACAAAATGTGACATGTCTACTGTTTTTCAGTATTGCAATCATTATGAGGACATGTGGTCCTCACAAAGCAATGAATACAACGTTGCACACACACACACACACTAACACACTAGCTGCAGTGGTAGACACAGAAGAGCTTGTTACTCCAGACTCCTGTTGGAAATTCACTCTCTGTGGTTAGTTGTATGTTGCCACACTGCTCATAGCAATGTAGGGGCCAAAAACTGGCAAAAGATTTCTCAATGCTGCCTGTGCCCAAGTGAATTTAACATTTTGTCGCTGTCAAAAAAACCCTCAGACCTCCAAAAAAGTCCCTTTTAAGGGGAAGGAAAATATTTTTAACGGTCAGAGCAAGTTAATGTAGCGAAATGTTTTCTGGGCCATTTCTATTGCTTCATTCATAATCCAATTCTGACACTGTGTTAAATGCAATTGGGATTTTTGATTAATGCCAAAAATGTTAGATCGTCTGTGTGGCCTGCATCCTGAAATGCTGGGAAAAGGAAACAAGTGTCTTGACATAAAATGACTTGAGGGCAGCGCTGGAAGAGCGCGACATTCCTCAGGACCCGTACTGACACTTTTACGAGATGTTGTCAGGTTCGGGTTTCCTTGGCAGCTGTCTGAGAGAGACTGACTTGTTTTTTTCTCGAGAAATACTGAGCCTAGGCTTGGACTAAAGTACCCCGTCAGTAGGACTGTGGTCACACTTCTCTTGGTATTGTTTACAGAATAATCTTATTTGTCTCTCATTGGTTTTTTTTGCTTCATAAATATCCCCTGATTATGAAATACTGCATTATGTAATACATTCAAACAGATCACCATCACTGTTTAGATGGAATGCAGACTGAGTTTATACGCCAAGTGTGAGTCTGTTTTTATTGGCGCTCACTTTTTTATTTTCATACTACGGTATTGGACGCAGATGGGCTTTCCTGTCCGGACTTATTCAACAGACCAATCATTTCCGTAGTAGAACATTTCTGTTCTGCTTAAAGCAGACGGTCACATGGCCTGATTCAGAATGATGCTTCAGGCCAGTTGGATCAGAATGAGGGTGCAGGACTGAGAAATGTGTGATTCATTGTAATCTGTTTATGTCTTTCTGCCTTTCTACAGGAACCCAGGGGTCCAGGAGAGGAACTCAGAGTACGTTTTGGTATTATTCAAACTAAGGCACAGACCGAGGCACATTATGCCTAAAACACCTATTGCAGCGACAGTGCTTCGTTGATACTTCATATAGACAAAAGTATTGGGACGCTTGGCCATTACACTGACAGGGACTTGACATTACATTCAAATACATCGACTTTAATATGGGGTTCGTCCCTCTTTGCATCTAGAACAGCTTCCACTCTTCTTCCACAAGATTTTGGAGTTGCTGTGTGAATTTGTGCCCATTCATTCTGTAGAGTATTTATGAGGTCAGGTACTGATGTTGGAGGAGAAGTCCTGGCTCACAACCTCCAATCCAGTTCATCCCAAAGGGTTTGGACGGTGTTGAGGTCAGGGTTTGGGTCAGTCAAGTTCTTCCACACCAAACTCATCCAGCCATGTCTTTATGGAGCTCGCTTTGTGCACTGGGACACAGTCATGCTGGAATAGAAACAAATCTGGCCCAAACTGTGTCCACAAAGTTGTAAGCATGATGTTGTCCAAAATGCCTTAAGCTTGCAGTTCACTGGAAGTAAGAGGACTAACCCAAACCCTGAAAAACTGGTCTGTCCCAATACCTTTGTCCATATAGTGTAGCTAAGTGCTACGTGCTCCATACTTCAGTACATACTTTAGAATTCATAATACAAATGAGAATCTTTTCTTTCGTAAGTTGAAACAACTTATTAATGACAAAGTCTGTCTGAGGAAAACAGTGTCATGTAAATATTTAAGAATATTTGTGACAGTGCTGTGTTAGGAATAAAGCTTTAATCTGTATGTTTTGTCCTGTGGTTGTGATATCAGCAGCTCCCTTAGCACTCAAACCTTCCAGCTGTTCCATCCACCTTTAGGCCAAACATGTTATGTGTGCTTGGAACCATTGTGTAAAAGTGAAAACTCTTAAATAATTGATTAGGTGAAATACTTTGACAAGACGGAAGCTGAGTTGAAAAAGGATCAGAAAAGTGACATGTTAGTAATGTTTGTAATGTTACACATTTTATAAATTTCTGCGTATATTGATGGAGAGACATATTGACCAAATGCCCTATATTTCCCTCAGATATACATCTGCTGTAGTTTTGCTAGATTTGTTACAGTCCTATCTAGTAAATACATCCTTTAAGAGGTGCAGACCACAGTGAACTCTATTTTTGTATGTATTTTTGAATGTTCGTATGTTCATTTTATTTTCTGATCTAGTAATTATTTAATGTATTTAAATGTTTTGCAGGTCAGTCAATCAAAATGTTCATCCGTGGGCGGCCGATCACCATGTACATTCCTTCCAACATCCAGAACTACGATGAACTTAGGATGGACCATCCCTCAGAGAGACTGGAACTGGACTGGGTGTATCCTTCGTTAAACATGGTCAATCTGTATTTGTCAGTTAAGGATTTGGTGATATTTATTATTATTGGGATAAATTACAGCACATCATTACAAAGAGCAAAATTTATCCTTTTTTTTTTTTTTTTTATAAAACTCACTGCATCTTTTTTGACAATATAAGAGATAGGATAAACTTCTATTAGTCTCATAAGTGGGAAATTTGTTTTGTCATGGCTGAAAGTGGACAGTACAAAGTTAGGAGCAGCAAATTAAGAAAACAATAGAATAGAATGGAATAACATAGAATAAGATAAAACATGAAGTATTATACTAACAGTGCAGTATAAAAATGTATTCTATAGAGTCTAGTGAAATAGAATATGGACATCTGTGTTGTAAAAATATTTACATAAATGCATTTGTAAACTATTTGTAAACTATTTGCAGACTAAAAGAAGACTAAATGATAAATCTCTACACTCACACACACACACACACACACACACACACACATATATATATTTATATAGTGGACAGTACAAAGTTATTCCAACTAATATTTTCAAACTAAATGAATATTGTGACATATCGTGTGTCGTGAAATTACGGCAGTTGTTTTTGTCATATATAATTTTTGGTGTAAATAAATTGATTAAAATGGGGGTCAATACAAGCCATTCAAAACAGTCAAGAAATTGCACTAAAATGCCAAATAGGTTTAAATTACTAAGATGAAAATACAGGAAATCTCATACATAGATAAATGATTGCAGTAACAAGGCAGAATCTACCAACAGTTCTCTTTAATGTCACATTTATACTGCAACATAAAATATCTGCCAATAAAATGCAATGGTTTGATTGTTGTGCCGTAAAATCCATACAACCTTATTAAGCAGTAAAGAACGATTTTCATTAGTTTTTAATAGTTACAAAATACTGTCCAGAGTGAGCCAGTAAATCCTAGGAGCACAACAAATTAGCCCATAGGAAGAGTTATTGCTTCCTGTTACAGCCCAGATTCAGTTTAGTTTCTAGGTGATGGACAAGTGTGCTCCTCATAGGACTGTAAATTCGTGGTGTGCGACTTTTCTCTCCTCATAACTGCCCAGCATTTTGAGATTTTTCTGATTTACATTCCAATGTGAACATAAAACATTACCATAAAATTTAATGCTATAATGTTGATAATGTTGATACCATTTTGTGACTTTGTTTTTACTATGGCTTTTTCTACATTAGAGCTTGTGTTATTCAGTTTGAATGTCTTGAAGCTTGCTAATGCAGATGACACCAAGAACTTATGAGGACTGTAGTACCACGATAGAAACACCACAATAATCCAGCCAGTGTTCCTTGACCCACTGCTTGCAGCTATGGTTACCGAGGACGCGACTGTAGGGGAAACTTGTACATGCTGCCCTCGGGGGAGGCGGTGTACTTTATCGCCTGCGTTATAGTTCTGTATCACGTCTCCAAACGAACGCAACGACATTATCGTAGACATACAGACTGTGTACGATGGTGAGTTAAAATCTGACACACCACACACACACACACATGCGATAATAATAACTCTGCTACAAGCCAAGAGACACACAAACATTGTTTTTATGGGCAAAAAATGTTTGTATTAAAAGCAAATTACTTGCAACACGGATTCGACCAGTACTTTTGAGAATTTCTTCATTCGGTCTTAACGCTAAATTACAGAGAGCATGTATTCACCAGCTCTTACCAAGCCATTAATGGTTAAGAACGGCTGATTGTTTTTAATTAAACCACAACAAACAGTGACATGCATCTTTTTTTTTTTTTTTACTGACCTGAGCTTTAGTGTCTTGAAGTCTGTTTATGAGTTTGCTGTGTCAAGCATTAAAATGTATTTTTTAAATGATCAATATGCAGCCCCTGATCAAAAATCTAAATACACATGAAATGGTAATCATCAGAAACCACAACACACTTTTATAAACCAGTTTTTCATGTTGATTTCAGATCTGCTTTCAGTTTTTTTCAACTTTTTGAATTATGAGTAATATTAGATGTGCAATAGACCTGCATTCGTTTTTTATTAAACCACAGGCACCAGTCAAGAACTGTTTCAATATGTTCAGTGCGAAGTCAGACAAGCGACACTGTGGCACTTATCAGTGTCTGTCAGCTACCACTGTTTCTTCAAAAACGCTCAGCATATGATTATTATATGCTACTTATACCAACTATCATGCAACATATAACTAGCCTTATCACAAAAACTGCAGAAAAAACTAAACACAGATTTGAAATCAGCATGAAAAACACTACAAAAACTTACCTCTGATGATTTTGACTTGTTGACCTGTGATATTAACAGATGTTTTGCATTGGAATGGTTCCAAAATTCTGCACGAGCTCAAAGGAGAAACTGTGCCTTTTTTGGCTGTAGAAAAAAATCATTAAAATAAAACTTGACACAATCACTAATTTGTTCCATGTGAACTGTATTACATGTAAACCAATAAAGCAGTGGTCACCAGCCGTTCCAGTGGAGAATCAACATTCCTACCCAATTTATTTCCAACCTGCATTTAAGTCTTGACCCCATACTCGACACTCACATATCTGATGAGTCCAAACAAGGACTTCTGGTTCAGGACCAGGACTGGTGACCGCTGCTGTACCTGGATTGGAGCTCAGTGTTTGTAGCATGTGTTGTTTTTCTCTTGGGCTGAAGTCTAGCTGTCCATCCGGACAAGGTGCTCATAGCGTCCGGACAGACAGCAGGTGTGGATAAGGATGGCAAGGTGAGTTTGCAGAGAGGTGTTTATTTAATCATTTAGAGTTTATTGCAGGGCTTTACAGAGCAACAAAATAAACTGCCTGTGTGTGTGCGTGTGTGCGTGTGTGCGTGTGTGCGTGTGTGCGTGTGCGTGCGTGCGTGCGTGCGTGCGTGCGTGTGTGCGTGTGTGCGTGTGTGCGTGTGTGTGTGTGTGAACCAGCCTTTCCAGCCATTTGTCCATATCTGGGACTCCACTACACTGATGACCCTGCAGCAGATTGGCCTGGGCACATTTGAGCGAGGCGTGGGATCTGTGGCCTTTTCCAGTGCAGTACGTCCTGCCTGCCCACCATAATGCAGAACACAGTGAGAGTAATACATGCACATCATTATATGATCCAAAGTTAATCATTCCTAAACATTTGGTTTTAGGATGCAGGGGCATTTCTGTGTGTGATTGATGACTCCAATGAGCACATGCTGTCTGTCTGGGACTGGAGCAAAAACACCAAGATTGTTGAAGTGAAGGTATGTGCATACATGCATGTGCACACACACTCTGCTCCTGTGAAAGAGTCATGCTAAATATTACTCACTAATGACTGTTTGAGTATCTACTTATCCTTTCGACATGATTCGGGGTGTTATTTTCTGTGGGCAGGTGTGCTTTATACACATAATGAGGTAAGATCAGGAATATCTGTAATTGATAGATTCATGGTAATCTTTATGCAGCATGGGCACACAGCCAGTCTGTGGGAGCCAGAAGCCTGTCTGGGTTGTAGGGGATCAAATACTTATTTCAATCAATTAATAACTTTGATGTAACATGTTTTTGGTCTCCATAAAAATGAAACTACCTCATAAATTAGAGACTTGTATTTTTTTTGAAAGGCAGCAAACTTACAAATTCAGCAGGACATCAAATAATTTTTTCCCCCACTGTATAAACAATTATTAAATAATATTAAACAATAAAAATTTATCAAACAATAAAATTCACCTATCTGAATGCATAACCTCTCAAATATAGCTCTCAAAGTGCCTCTCAAATCCCAAAGTACCCTCTATAGACCAAGGTAAAATATCGAAAAACCCCTGTACAGCAAAGAATGCACATACAATTGTATAAAATACTTTGGGCGCCCCTGCTAAAATTGGCCTTAAAGAATCAATTTAAAACGTCTTGAAACTGCATACACATCCTTTGCAAAGATCACATTTCTGCATATTTTATTACATTTAAAATGACTGTTTCTTTGCTGAAATTAACATTCAATATTTTTACTTTTTTTTTTAACATATTTTATGTTTTTCAAATTCAGCAAATGCACAAAAACTTGCAGAAACATTAACTATTTATTTAGCCAGGACTATTATAGACCTGGTTGTGTTCATCTGGCTACATTTGTTACAGTGAGAGAGTTCAAAATATGCAGGATCATCAAGCAAACTGGCTGTGGATCACTGCTAATGCATCAAAATCCAATTTCATTTGCTAATCAATGACTGAGTAATCGAGGTTAATCAAATGTTGATTGATCGATTAATCTTGACATCCGCACCAGCTATTTGTGTGTAATCTGAATGCTCTGGTCCTCCAGTCATTTTAAAAGCATGAAGCACACCCCTCAGGGAAATTAGACTGTGCTCCTCCATTCGGATGCTGTTAAAGTCATCAATATTACATAATCTCTGTTGCAGTTGCAGGAGTGTGATTTCTGCGATTGCTTTAAAAGCCCCCATGCCGTAGTCCTGCGTAAGTAAATAAAAAATGTAGACAGCTTCTGCTTCCGTTCCTGTCAGTGTCCTTGGCATGGAGTCAGAGGGAAAACCCGGACAGCCACGTCTTTCAGTCTTGGGGCGAACGGCTGTCCCAACTTCCCCAAGTGCAATCTGAGCGCGGTTGCCGTGGGGACGCTGTAAATATTTGACACTGCCGCTCGTGCGGCGGAGTGCGGGGGCTTCTGAGGAGTGGGTGTTCATATGAGGTCATTTTTCTTCTTTGTTTTCATTCTAGTAGCGAGTTTGTTTCTGTTGGAGAAGTGGGAGAGCTCGGCGTGGTGGGGCCGTTTGTCATGACGTCTCTGTTTGCTCCGCAAATGAATCTGTAGTTTCTCCGGGAGGCATTCAAGGAAACGTTATTTATGACCTCAGTGCAAACACACCACACAGAGCGAAGGTGACAGATTATCCAACTTCAGGTTCAAGGGGTTGTCCTGTTTGCAGAGCTGTTGAGTGTTGAGAGAGGGGATGTTAGTGGTGATTTAGACCCGGGCCTGCTTCCTGGACACACCTCAGTTCTAGCTCTGGCATAAAGTGGATTCTCTGGGATAAGGCCAAGTAAGCGACACAAACTCTGTGGTGTTTAGTGCTCTTGTGCTGGAAATAAAGCAAAAGAAATGCTGGAAATAAAGCAAAAAAAAAGTTATGCGAGGCTATGGCAGGGCAGACTGAGAGGTAGGCGTTATTTTAAAATGAGTAATTTAGAGGTTCTGGATAATCTTCAAGATATTTATTGGAAATGATATATTTTCTTTCTGAAATGTGTACAGTGGTTTTTTTTCCTGATACATAAAACAATAATAGGTGTTGTCACGTGAGGGGGGTGAGATTGGACTGCTTTGTGGATAATCATCAGAACAGAGATCATTAACATATTATATTAGAACGTATTATACTCTAACTTTTCAGAAGAAGAAAAAAAAACTTTCAATATAAGCTAATGGAACGAGACTTTATTTTAAATGATCGTGGACTATTTTATTGGTCTGTTCCCCATGAAATTTTGACACTGTGCAATTGTCATCCGGTGTTTTTAATAAAACAATGACTAATGCTGATTGTTTAATTCTGATATAACTTATATATCAGTCTTAAAGATACAGTTACAAAAGCAGTCTGTTGACTTTCAAGCGATAAAGTGAGCTTGGAAAATGTTGTATATTTGAAAATTAATTATGAGGGTTTTGGTGCGTGCATGCATAAAAACATAAGTAAACTTCAGAGTACCAGAAAGGGGCAGGATATGGTGCGTTTATGTGCAGGTGTTGGCTGTAGCTGAGGTTTTAGGATGTACTTCATAGTTTGTGTGCTGCATGTTTTTGCTTCCCAGAGCACTAATGAGACTGTGTTCGCCGTGGAGTTCAATCCTGGAGACACTAACATCATCATCACCTGCGGGAAATCGCACGTTTACTTCTGGACCCTGAGTGCGGGAACACTGACCAAGAAACAGGGCATCTTTGGAGTGAGTGCAGTTAAAGGTGTAGGTGTGACAATAAAATACTGGCTCTGACGTAGTTTCTTGATTTTGTGCGTTTGTTCTTTTTCTTTCAGAAATATAAGAAGCCCAAGTTCATCATGTGTTTCGTGTTCAGCTTAACGGGGGATGTTCTAACGGGTGATTCCGAAGGAAACATCCTTACATGGGGCAAATCAGCCGCGGACATCAAGACCTTAGGCAAAGGAGCCAAAGGTACATGTCTGCATCATTCATTTATTAAAAATTATGGCAAAAGTATAAGATTACAATAATACTTATGACATTTCACCTCTTCACGTGGAGTAATTATGCTATATTGGTAATAAAACATGCCCTTGTTCAGCTGTTGATGTTTATCATGATAGAGGTCCAGCCATGCATTCTCAGAAAAACTTCATATTTCAGGGTCACTTTCACTGTGATTTACTGCAGACTCCTTAATTTATTTATCCACTTTTCCAAGTTTTGATAAAAAGCCATTTCCTCAGGGAAGGTGAAAGCACCTTTAAAACTGAACTTTAAAACATTGGGGCAATACAGTTTACACTTTCATTATAAATGGAAAAAAAAAAAAAAAGCAAAAAATTTCCTTCATTATGTTGCATACACCTTAATACGTGCCAGTCCATTTCCACTGAAATGATAAGATAAAATAAGATAAACCTTTATTAGTCCCACAAGTGGGAAATTTGCTTTGTCATGGCAGAAAGTGGACAGTACAAAGGTAAGAGCAGCAAAAATTAAGAGAACAATAGAATAGAATAAAATACTATACCAACAGTAGAGTATAAAATGTACACTATACAATCTAGAAATATAAATACGGACATCTGTATTGTAAAATACATACATATATGTAAATGTAAACTATATGTATACTCAATGTAGACTTAGACCAGTTGTATGTATATGCCCAATGAATATATGTGTACTGTATATATACATAGTGGATATATAAGTAAATATAAGAAGACTTCATTCAGTTATTCAGTTGGTAAACGAGGTCGAACATGATTAAATGCTGTGCAGCCTTCCAGAAGATCGAGACATGGTAAAAGAGTAGATGTAAAAAATGGAATGGAATAAATAAATGCAAAAAATCATTTAGACTGTTTTTGAGGCCATAAAGACAAAAAATGTTTCAGTTGACATAAAATACTTGTATGTATTGAATGGTCAAAATATTAAAATGACTAATGACAACAAACAAAAGACTAATTTAACTATCCTCTTCAATGCTGTACTTGTCTGTGTTTCTGTCTCTCCTTCGCAGAGACCTTTCAGATAATGAAGCAGACGCGGGCTCATGAGGGCAGTGTCTTTACACTCTGTGTCCTGCAGGGCGGCGCTCTGCTCAGCGGGGGCGGCAAA
Source organism: Hemigrammopetersius urotaenia (assembly GCA_037974485.1). NCBI lineage: Eukaryota > Metazoa > Chordata > Actinopteri > Characiformes > Alestidae > Hemigrammopetersius > Hemigrammopetersius urotaenia. Next base: position 15,225 of record JBBPDC010186526.1, read on the forward strand.
GATCGTAGAATCATCCGCTGGAGTGCAGACCTAGCACCCGAGAGAGAGTGTGAGGTGAAAACAAGAATCTGTGTGTGTGTGTGTGTGTTTGTGTGTGTTTGTGTGTGTTTGTGTTTGTGTGTGTGTGTGTGTGTGT
>JBBPDC010186546.1:0-15355 GCA_037974485.1 Hemigrammopetersius urotaenia
GGAAGGACAATAAAATTCTTAATTTCAATAAAGCCATTACCACTTCAGGTCACTCTACTGACAGACCTCGTATGAAAATTTACAAACACGTTAAATATAAATACATATATATTTTATAAATACATTAAACAGCAGCACTGATCAGTATTTATCTGTTTAAAAGTCTCATTTCAGAACTCAAATAAAGTCCTTAAATTAAACAAAGCCATCACCAAACCACCACAGGTCACTTCAGACTATGTCTGAGCCTCCTGTAGATTTCTTTACTGTGACATTCATGGATAATTTAAAAATGAAATCAGGACGTTCAGCATTTATTTGTTCATCTTGCAAATGTTTAATATAGAATAAAATCCCTAAATCCCTAGATAAGGCCATCACCAAACCACTGCAGTTCAGTTCAGTAGCTATTATACTATGTCTGGACCCGATATGGAGATTTTTACTGTGGCATTTTACTGTGTGTGGGGGGTATTTGAAAAATGACCTCGGTATTTGAAAAATCCTGACTACGGTCCTGCGTCTGAGTTCCTTTATCCAGAAAATGTCATGTGTTAGATATTTGAAACAGGACAGGACAGTTAAAGGACAGTTAAGAATTGGACTCACCACACAACCAGTTAATAGGAGTCAGACATGCAGTGTTACAGATTCTTTCATTTTATAAAGGTGTTATATTTACATTTACAGTTGTTCGCTCAGTTTACTGAGAAAAAAATGTCAGTTCATGAAATAAATGGATAAGTGGTAAAATCCTTTTGATGTGCAAATGACTGGGAGTGTAGTGTTAATAATTTCCTTAGAAAATATTGAAAGTCGTATACACGTGCACTGTAATATTTGCAAACCTCATGCTATATTTTGGCTTTTTGTCCAGCCATAGCTTTAAAGGGTGAGGAGAAAATTGCTTATGTTACAACTAAACAGGTACAGAAACACAAAGACAATAAAAATGACCCCCATACAGTACAGGATATGGGCTATAACTCTATAGCCTATGAGCTATTAATACACACGAGACACTCTGAGATGCTCATGTTACCTGTTTGGCAGTGTAATTAGCTCAGTGGTGCTTTGATAATGAGAAGGGCTGATAAACATCCAGTGCCATTGTCCTGCTGTGACAGTCTGCTGTTTACCTTAAACACCACCATGGGGGCGACATTAATAGTCTATACCTTATAGTGTCAGCAGCTTAACCTTAATCTAAAACTTAATCACATTGAAATGCGCCGGAGAGTGTGTATGGCAGTTCCAAACAAAACACCATCCAACCGTCTGTAGGTCAGGATGTCTTCGGAGTAACTGGAACGTAAGAAAATGTACTGCAGGCAACGTTCCCTTCCCGTTTCACCACGCCGTCCATCTCACGCCACACTTCTCCCTGTCGCCCTTTAACAGGCACCAGCAGTGTTTCTCTTGTGCGGTGTCATTGTGTCCTGTGAACGAGTACTTTACACTTGTTTGAAAAAAAACCCCCACTCAGTACTTTCAGAAAGATCTTTCTCTCCTCTGAGATGGATGAGTCTCTCGCCCCAGATAAACAGCGAGCTGTCACAGTGTTTAATGCGAAAGAAAGGGAGCAGAAAGCTCTGAAAGGAGAATGACTGAGGGCTTGATTTGAGGAACAAGAGCCTGGTGGAACAGAGGAAGAGAGAAAAGGGTTTTGATCGATGGGTCTTTATTAGAAAGGCTCGTTCCAAGAATGGTGATGGAGCATCAGTTGTCTCATGGTCAAGAGCACGAGCACACACAGGTTAACCATGAATCCTGAGTCAAATGATGTGAATATACAAGCCTTCACCCACCACTCATTTCTTTATATTTTGCTTTGAATCATCACCCTGTTGGTGCAAAAATACTATTTCACTCCTGTCAAACTGTCTCATCTGTGAAAGAAATGGGAATATTTCTGGTTTACTGTAACAGACTGTAAAGTGTCTAAAGATACTAGAGGTTAGGGCATTGGCCCTGCGGTCAGAAAGCTGTGGGTTCGATTCCCAAGACTGCTAGTGGCACTATTGGGGTACCCTTGAGCAAGGTACCATCCTCACACACTGCTCCCCGGGTACTGTGTTCCTGGCTGCCTGCTGCTGCACTTGGTGAATGGGTTAAATGGGTTAGATGAAGAGGAAGAATTCCATGCTGTTCACACTGTGCTGTGGTGTTTTCACTTCACTTCACTTTCAAAACACTCCCTACGCTGAACACCAGGCAGGCTGCGTATTTAGAAAGCTCTGGTGATAAATCAAAGGGCATCATGGAGAGCTGCTCACACACAGGACTGTCACAGGCCCTCGCTGATTGATCTCTGGCCTGGTGTCTCTGAGGCGGAGTGTATTTGTCTCTGCTCACGCACACAAAGAGGTTGAAGGCTGGTTTATGACCGTGTTTTGAAAAGGACCCATCTGCTGCCTTTCCCCGTCATCAACCACACACACACACACAAACACAAACACACACACACACACACACTTATACACTAGTTTCCTTATGGAAAACATGTCTTTTGTGCTTTGTTGTGCAAACCTGTGACGAATGTGACGAAGATGTTAAAAATGACTCACTAACTACAGTAAGCTTTACTGATACACGTATTTCCTCAAGAGGCCACTTTTTTACTAAATAGTGATTAGGGATTAAAATGAAAATGTGAATGAATGGGTTGAAGCTCTGTTTCTCTCTCTCTCTCTCTCTCTCTCCTCTTCTCCACTCTTTCCTACTCTTTTTCAGTCTGTTTGTGTGTATAGCTGCCCTCTCCCTTCTGTGTCAATGGAGTCTTTTCATACGTCGTCATCCTCACTCTGAAATTATCACCTCTTCAGGAGACTTCAAAGCGACCGCGCTGACATTGGGAAAATGTTCCTTTTGGCCTTGCTAATATTGCAGCTTTTGAAGGAACCGCAGCTGCTCCGGATGTGGTTCTGTTCTATACCTGGTTTCAATGCGGCTTTGTTAAGTCTTCAGAATGTTGGTTAGTTTCGTTCAGCTCCACGTCCTGAAGACACTGAAAGACATGTATTTGTACAGTGGAGAAGGATTTTACATGCATGCGGTTGCCGTGCCATGTATGGATTCAAGTGCTTGTTTTATCAAGGACTTTAGGAATGGAAGTATGTGGCGTTCTGAGGCGTCTGGTTTGTTATTGAATGCTGATTGGAGAAAATAATACTGTCTGTCTTTACATTACAGATTTATAATGAGATGATCCGAGACCTGCTGAATCCGGCTTCGGGGTTTTTGGACCTGAGGGAAGACTCGAAGGGGGAGATCCAGGTAGCGGGAATCACAGAGGTGTCCACCATCAACGCCCGAGAGGTAAGTTATGTTCTTCATGCACAATAAACTATATAAGACAAACATATGCGTATACTTTTGAACACTATCTGATTGTTATGTGCAATTGTTTGTAATATCATGTGCAGTTTTCTTATTGGGTGCTAAATCATTTAATTATATGCATCAGTCTTACCATTTGAATATCATTACTTTTATATCACTATCAGTATTACTTATATACATACAGTAACACCATTTGTGTTACCAGTAATCTACTTACCTGTAAGTTACTTATCTATAGTATTCATACCCAGTATTTATATATATAGCTTAGTGTATTTCATACACTAGGCTTTATTGGATTAATTTGGAGTTAATAGTTTATATTGTTCTTCTCTCTGGGCCTCATTAATCGATGGCAATGCTAGTCATTAAATGATGGCTTTTGTTTCTGACCTGCAGATCATGGAGTTGTTGATGAAGGGGAATAAGCAGCGGACTCAGGAGCCCACAGCAGCCAATCAGACGTCTTCACGTTCTCACGCCGTGCTGCAGGTGGCAGTGAAGCAGCAGAGCCGCTGCAAAGACGTCCTGCAGGAGGTGCGCTTTGCCCGCCTCTTCATGATCGACCTCGCCGGGTCCGAGCGCGCCGCACAGGTACAATTCCCATTAGTGTGTATTTGATTTGAGTGTGTGTTGTGCTATACAGTGTCAGCCCTTGCGAGGCAAGACATTGTTATCTTCACTGAACAATTCAGATGTACAATTTTACATTGTTATTATGAGCCAATAAATAAATTCTATTATGCCTCAATATACATCATGAGTGAACTTGCCTCCATCGATTCCAGTTTTTCATGCTGATTTCAGATCTGCTTTCAGTTTTTTCAGTCACATCAACTTTTTGAATTGTGAGTAATACTAGATCTGCAATAGAGTTGTATGCGGTTTTTATTAAACTGCAGCCCCAATCAAGAACTGTTTCAGCATTTTCATTGTGAAGTCAGACAGGTGACACTGTGGCATAGATATAATGATCAGTGTCAGTCAGCTCCCACTGTTTCTTCAAAAACACTCAGCATATGATTATTGAAATTGAAATCAGCATGAAAAACACTACAGAATCCACAAAAACTCCATAAACTTATCTCTGGTGATTTTGACCTGTTGATCTGTCTAATCAATGATCCCCTGACTCCATAATGTAGTGAATTATTTGATGCATCATTTCCTAATGTCACAGGGGCTGGGCCTAGCCGGCTCCCGTGATTAACCTCGGGGCAAGAATGGAGCAAGAACGCAGAAATCCATGCTATGAGGTTTTTAATAAAGAAAACAAAACAGAACAAAAGCTATCTCAATGGCCGCTACAGAACATGAACATGAAACCAGCATAAACGAGGTGAACTAGAGACGAAAATGAGGCAAAGTAGAGGCGATGGACTGACAGTGGGGTGAACACAAAACAGAACTTAAATACTGCCAGTCATCAAGGCACAAAAACACAAACAGATGAAAACCAAAACACGTGACAATTCAGCAGAACAGACAAGAACATCAAAATAAAAGACCCAATAACCAACGAAAAAACAGTGGCCCCTAGTGGCCACTGACCCAACCGTTACACCTAAAGAATAAAACTGAACCGAATCAAGGTCAGATTAATCGCCTTTTAATAAAAAAATATTTTTTCTGTCTAGAGCCCTCTACTACATCGCTCATCTCATTGAATTTTGCATGAATAATGTTTAACCATTTTAACAACGGAAAAAGAAAACATGCTTTTGAAGTGAGAAGTTGGTCTCTGGGCAGTAAACATGTTCTGGTGGCAAAAAAATTTCATTTCATGAACTGTTCTCTAAAATTAAGAATTTGGTCCTGGTATAGACAATTATGTACTAATTTTGCCTGCATTAGAAGCCTCTCAGCAGGGGGCTGTGATCAAGCCCCCAGTCAGAAATGCATATTCAATTTGCCTTCTCGATGTGTACGAAAAAAACACGCATCATGTTTTAGCAGAGAAAACACAAATCTGCCATGGAAACAGGATGAAATGTTAACCAGCCTGTCTCTCTGTGGGAGTGGATGTAAAGGGTCCCCCCCCAACCGCCTGGCACGTATTATAAAGGATAGAATGGATCTTTATATGTTGTTGGTCATGGGTTGCCCCGCTACATGTTTGAATATTTGCTCCCCACCGGGAGTGAAAAGTGAGCCTGTAGTGCAAGTTCAACATTTTGCAGGCGTGTAGAGCGCCCTCTGCTGGTTAAGAATTAAATGACCCTAGGATTGCAATGAAACAAAGCATATGTGTAGTCGGACTTCTACTGTGTAAAAGTAGAAAAAGCAAAGTATAAAACAAGAAATTTAACAAAGTCAATGTACGTTTGCTGCCACTGAATCCTGTTTTGTCTATAATGTGTGAAAATGTGTAAACGCACACATAGACAAACACACAGCAATTTTAAATATACTGTATATGTAATATTTGTAATAAATTGAGTGTGTTTATAGCTGCACACACACTGTAATTGGATCTTATATTACAGCAATAAACATCCCGAACTGCAGTGTTTGTCAGGCATAAAAGAGTGCGCCATTAAAAACAGCCCCACTTTCTTGTCCCTCTTTCAGACCCAGAACAGGGGACAGAGACTGAAGGAAGGAGCTCACATTAACCGCTCTCTGCTGGCTCTGGGAAACTGCATCAATGCTCTAAGTGAAAAGACCGGCAACAAATATGTGAACTACAGAGACAGCAAGCTCACGCGCCTGCTGAAGGTGAAGACATTGTTATTTAACACCTTGTCGAACCTGCCCATTTACCACTTTCCCGCCTGTTTCTGTGTTTCTCCCTGACATATACACACACACACACACACACACACACACACACACACACACACACACACATGCATATACAGTATTGTGTATTTTTGTGCATGCCATACATGTGTCCAGTGTGTATCATATAACACTAGCGTAGAAAGGAATTCCTCTTTCCTCTTGTCCAAAACCTATATGTAATAAGGCATATTTCAAATCTCAGTGATGGGGAAATTACTCACAATTTTATAATATTATTATGTATAATACTTAATATGTTATAATGTATTGAATATTTCTCTGGATGTATGTCAGCGATTCTTTAACAATAGACCTATTTTTTCTCTTTGACTGACAGGACTCTTTGGGTGGGAACAGTCGGACAGTAATGATAGCCCACATCAGCCCCGCCTCTGTGGCCTTTGAAGAGTCTCGGAACACTCTTACGTACGCCGACCGTGCCAAAAGCATTCGCACACGGGTGAGGAGGACACACACAAACACACACAGCAAATATACTGATGTTTAACTGATGACCCACTATTATAAACTCTTATCAGAACTATACGTGTGACATAAACTATGGAACGGCCCAGCTCTTCCATAATTTTCTTGGTGGCACAGTTTTACTACAATAAGCCTCATTTGCATGCACTGCTATTAGTGTTTTAATACCGTTCTCTCTCTTTCTCTCTCCCTCTCTCTCCCCCCTCTCTCTCCCTCTCTCTCTCTCCCTCTCTCTCTCTCACTCCCTCTTTCTCTCTCTTTCTTTCTCTCCTTCTCTCTCTTTCTCTCTCCCTCTCTCTCCCCTCTCTCTCTCTGCCTCGCTCTCTGCCTCTCTCCCCCCCCTCTCTCCCTCTCTCCCTCTCTTTCTCTCTCTCCTCTCTCTCCTTCTCTCTCTTTCTCTCTCCCCCTCTCATTCTCTCTTTCTCTCTTTCTCTCTCCCTCTCTCTGTCCCAGGTGAAAAGGAATCTTCTGAATGTTTCCTACCATATTGCTCAGTACACCAGCATCATCTCTGACCTGCGCAGTGAGATCCAGAGGCTGAAGAAGAAAATCGCTGGGCAGGCCGGTCGGCAGAGCAACCCTGACAAAGCAGACATACGGCATGTGCAGGGTAACTCACTCCCCCTTACCGTATTGCTTAGATTGAAACTGTCTCAGAGCAAACACACAGTGATTATAATGAGGTTTTTGTGAATATGCCCTGTCCTGCATTAGTGCTTCGTCACACGTGTACAGTTTTTGTCCCTGTTTTAGCTGGAGGGCTTGAGCTGTGGTTGTAATGGGCGGGATACGACAGGGGTCTGACACATTCGGCTGTTGAATGCCCTTCCATACAGACACTGGCTCATTATCTCCCCCCTCTGGTGGTGTAGCGGAGGTGCAGGCTCACTCCACACAGCAGAGCCGAGCGGAGATGGACCAGCTAAGGGAGCAGCTGATCGAGGCCTTCAGGCAGCAGATGGAGATCCGAAAACGTCTGATGGAGCTGGACAGCACCAACATGGAGATTCAGATAGACACCTCTAAACACCTGCTCATCATCGCAGAGTGAGCATCACCCTTCGCTTCGCTATTCATTGGATAAAAACAAACGGCTGTAAATAAACAGGAATAACACAAGAAAATATGTGTCAGGGGTCCGACAAAATCAAAAACAGGAACTTACAGACTGTCTTCCTGTAATAAAATGTTTATTTGAGCTGTTTTTCTTATATCAGCAACAAGCAGTCTGTCTGCCCAGGGTCATAGCACAAGGGGGGATGTGGAGGTTTCAACACCCCCACTTTTGCTGAAACTTAACCCACACACACACACTTTTGTCAGATTAAAACGATGCTAAATGGGTCAGATTGTATTTATAATTTAGCTTCCCCATCCCAGAACACCCCCACTTTTGGAAAGCTTGATACACTCCTGGGTTTGCCCACTTTAGGCTTGTACTTAGATGCAACATGAAACAAATAAGAAAAAAGAGCAGTTAAAAATTGTTAATATTTAGAAAGGATAGAATTAAAAAAGCAGTGATGAATTTGCAGTCTTCTGACTTAGACACTCAGACACATTTAGAAGCCTCTAAACAGCTTTTAATAAATAAATAAGTAAACAAATAAATATGCCTATATTAAATGTACATGTTGCTTACCCACTGGCTCCACTATTTGTCTCAGGAAAAACATTTAAGCTATTTGATCAGAAAAGTCCTGACTACTTTATTTGTACTGTTATAATAATAATTATATTGCAATTATTTGTTAGCTTCAGTTTCATGATCATGAAAAGCCCAAAATACACAAAAGTTGATAGAAAAATATACTGAAAAAAATAAGTAATACAACTTAAAAGAAAAACTATTTTCTATTTAAGAAAACACAGATGTTTTAGATTGTCCTTAGAACCATAAAGAATCTGTAATCAGATCGGTTTATTGTGCATGTCCTACTACATCAGACCTTTTAGGTTCACATGGTTTGTGTTATTTTGGTCATCTAAGTGAATTGATTGGGCGGACTAGTGACCAGCGTTATACTTTTTCTCTCGCATCTGTAAGAGGCCTGTACTTTAAAGTCATGTTTGTGTATTAGACATGTACTAAATAATGATTTGGCTTTGCCATCGTATTCTCTGTTGAACACAAATGAAGCTGTGTTTCTGATCTGAGGTGTGTTTTTTGATTCCTCTATAGCTGGGAGCAGGAGCGGAGCAGGCACCACAGGAAGTGGCAGGGAGAGAGGCGGAAGGAGAGCTTCAATAAGGATGAGAGTGAGAAAGACTCGGACACTCCAGAATCTCCTCCTGACAGCACAGAGACTCAGGAGGTAGCCCTGGCCAGAGAGACCCTGGTCACACTGATGGCTGAACAGAAAAAAATCAGCAAACAACGGGTAATTCTCACCTTTGACCACTAGGGGGAGTACCAGGACAAAAAAAGAAATTCATAGTTATTGTTTTGTCCAACAAGTGACAGAATCTGAAGCATTTAAAAAATTCTGTGCTGTTTTAATTCACACTGTTAGAAGTTATTTGCTGTTCAGCTATTTAAGTATTTGACTGCAATGTTGTGTTTTGACTCCTTTTGATGTGAACCAATGGCATTGGGTTTATTAAGGGTTATAAATTGATTGTCATATTGTTTGCTTGTCATATTTCTTAAGAAAATAAAAGTCAGAATCAGAAAACTTCCTGGAGGAAACTGCTTATGTTATGACTGCACAGTCACACAGAGACATAAAGATAAGAACATAATATACAGTATAGTACTGTGTATTATAATATAAAATAGTCAAACTCTTTAATGTTATACTACTAATACTAAAACTACTAATACTAATAAATACAAATAAATAAAAAAATACACTACGGAAAAAGAGAAGATGCTGGATTTATTTGCTCCTACTTTGTATATCTACTACAGAGTGGATGGATTGTATGTGACTCAAATAAATATTGAATTAGTGAAGAAAACTGAATGGCACAGATCATTAGCTGTGTTTGAGATGCCTGTTTCTCCCCCTCAGGCTGGTCTGGAGCGGCGGCTGGCGGAGCTGCGTGAGAGGGCTCGCAGGATAGAGGAGCTGCTGCCGCGCCGTGTGAGCTCTGAGGAGCAGCGAGAGGTGCTGGGGCTGCTGTGTAAGGTCCATGAGCTGGAGGTAGAGAATGCAGAGATGCAGTCCCACGCCCTGCTCAAGGACAATGTCATCCGGCAGAAGAACGTGGTCGTGCAGCGCTTTGAGCAGCACAGGCAACTCTGCCACGAGATCATCCAGCAGCAGCGACAGTTTATTGATGGTGGGTCTGCAGGGACGGTCTAGCAATTAGTGCCAAAAAGTTGTCCTAAATTTGTTATTACAAAAAAAAGGGTTTGAACAAAAAGCAGCCTTTTCTCAGTGTGTTACAAATACTATTTGCTCACATATACAGTACTAGCTACCCCACGTTTCTTCATATTTTGTTTCCAAAGAGGCGTACTTTCTTGTATTTTTAATGTGGTCTTGAGACACGGTTCTTCAGGCTTCCTGAAGGACTTTCAAAAACTCGGGTTTCCGGTCCAGTCCCTAAACCTGACCAGTTTCAGAGGAAGACACACAGTGACCTACGTATGAATAATTCAAGCAGAACAAAGAGCATCTAACTGAACCAGTGAAGAAACAGGAGCAGATGATTCTGGATGATCAGGCGGTGATCAGTATACTGAATGCTGAATGCTGAGTGGTTGAAACTCTTTATCTAGGCACTCAGAAGCCTGTTGGAGTAAAACATTTGTTCTCATTTCTTTCAGGATAAAATAGTATTTTTGCACCGCTAAGGCAATTCAAAGCAAAATATAAAGATATAATTGGTGTCTTAAGACTTTTGCATAGTACTGTAAAAGGCAGTTTTGGATTTGTTTTCTAGAAGTTGCATTGTGATGCTGTAGTGCAAGAAATAATATAGAGCTGAATTAGTGCGCAATCTTGATCTCATGCTGTGCTTCTTTTTCCACAGATCACAGTCTACTGGTGCCCCAGAATCTGCAGGAGCTTTATGAGATGTACATTAGAGAGCTGGACGAGCGGAACCTGGACCGAGTCGTGGCTCTAGATAAGGTCACCATCCACACTCTGAAGGTGTGGATTAATGTAACTCTTCCAGACGCACATTCTGTACAGTTCTGCATTCTTGACATGATCCAGAAAAGTGTCAGGTGTTGAATGCACTGATAAAAGTGTGCTTGCATGAATAACCTCATTGTTTTTTACTTTTGTTTCCAGGAGGGCTCCCTTCCCAAGATTGCCCTTCCCAGCAGAGGACGTGACCCCTTGCAGGATCTGGACTCAGATCAGGAGAGTGTTCGGACACTGGGCTCTGAAATCAGACATGGAAAGGCTAAAGTGCGGAGACACACTTTGCCCCCCATTCTCCCGGAGTCTGACGGGTAATCCATACTTAAGAAAATTTAAAATAAAAAAGTGCTTATTGGGGGTGTAACAATGCATTGAAATTTCATGAAAATGCAATGCAAAAATGTGACAATGTGCATCATCAAGAAAAAGCTCTCTATTCATTATTTATAGCATTATACCAGTGCCATTCAACAACCCAGTCCAGCAGATTCATGTCATTCATCATAAAAATTTCTTTCTAAACATTGAAATAATTGAACCAAATCATGAGTTCACTGTATCTTTACATCCCCATTGCTCCCTTTGTTTTCTGGTAGTGAAGTCAGTCTCAATGCCTTTTTATCCTAATGTCAGGGTTTCTTGGCCATCAAAATTTTGCTGCATACTTTATAGCAGAACATCTTTTCTCTCTTCCTCCCACAGCGACAGTAACCGTGTGTTTAAGAGCAGCCCACATGCAAAGCAGATAAAGAACTCTGTGGTCATGACTCCTCCGCCCATTCACATCAATGGACAGGGCAACCGAGAGGTGAGCAGCGTCACATATTCATATTTTAATAAAAGCAAGCAGTGCGCAGTTCACAGATGGTCATAAAAACTGAGCAGAATGTTCTTAGTGCAGGCAATACAGTTTGCAGTACTGTAGGAGATTTATAAGCCTCTGAGCTAAATATATATCCACACTCTCAAAACCCTTTTTCTTCAAAAGCTGTAAATTAGTGTATACAATTATTTTGGATCATATCTATTGACACATTAATCATGAAAATGTTCATACAATGTAAAGGTCAGCTGATGCTGAAAATGAAGATTCACAGCTCTGTAAGTGGCTGTAAGTGATGTGTATGATTGTGTTGCTCGCTCTCTGTAGTTGCTGCCAAGTGCTCTAGAGGGTGCTCTGAGCTACAGTCTCCTGAGCCACAGTGTGAGCAGTCACATGGACTCCTCACCTGAGAGCAGCGAGAACGGAACCGATGCTCCTCTCACGCCTAAAGGTGAAGCTACATTTCATTGGCATGTCATAATTCTGACCACCTGGCTGGTTAACACACATGAATAAAGTATCATTACTTTATTAACTACTAATACAACAGAGATGTCAGGTATTACCTTGAGATTTTTGACCGGTTGGAAGACATAATGTTTGAGGACATAGATACAGTGGTACCTTGACTTACGAGTTTACTTTGTTTCATGACGGTGCTTGTAACTCAAATTACTCATATGTCAAATCTATTTTCCCTACTGAAATCTCAATACGGAAATCTCATTTTTGGGTTTTTAAATAAGAAAATGTGCTTATATAATGAATATTGTATAAAAACACAATTCAATAGAATGTACTGCAATAAACTGGTTTTATTAATTATATTGTACAGCATTTGCTGGTCCTCTTTTTAAAATTCTCGAACCCAGATTAGCTTTAAGCAGCTCTCCCAATGCCTCGTTCGTCGAAGTGCACGGGTCTGCTGCAGCAAATCGGCGTAAAAAGCTTGAGTCTTCTCCATGGATGGATCTCCTGCGAGCTGCTTCTCCGTCAAACACACCGTCAGCAGCTCCTCCATGTTTTCATGGATAGATGTTCACTGTTAAGAAAATATTCTGATTGGCCAAGTCGACTCCATGCACACCTTGGTCATGATTTTCTCATTTATTTCTTTAATTTAATGCACATCATCTGCTTCTCCTCAGCACTGTCCTTCACACTCACTCTCTTTGAACACATGGATAAACGAACTTTTGCAAAAATAACTGCAAGCACAAAAGCTGGTAACCCAAATGTTAGCTCTCAACTCAAAACAATTGGTCGAGAGACGGCTCGTATCTTGAAAAACTCGTAAGTCGAGACGCTCGTAAGTGGAGGTACCGCTGTAATTTATAAACGTCAGTCTGCATAGGCTGTGCAACACAATTTTGATCTTGAATAAACCTTTCATTTGGAGAAAGCTTTTTTGTTTGACAAAAAGAATATGATGTATTGGCCAAATGGGCTGTTCTTCTGGACATAGCCTAGTCTGGGGCCGAATATTGGTTTTCAAGGGTAAGTTTGTGTCCGGAGTGCCTGATGAATCTCCTGCAGCATGATTTTTCATGCTATGTGTCCTCCCTCTTCAGAGAAGCAGCAGATCCTGAGAGGTGTGCACAGCATTGCGGTGAAAGCGGCCCGTCGTCGCTCAAAAGTGCTGGAGATAGACGCCCTACGCCTTCCTCCTCCTCCCTCTCCTCTGGACCCTATAAAGCACAAGAGCAGTCTGTCTTTGAGCGAGGGCCCCCCTAAAGGCCCGATGCTCCGCCGAGGCCGACAGCCCAGCCCTGAGCTTCGTCACGCCACTTCTGACGACAACCTGTCCAGCAGCACCGGTGAAGGTCCAGCCCCCAACAGCACCTGGACTCGCCCCCGCAACCGTCAGGCTGTTCCCAAGAACACTGCACCACGGGAGCAGGACTTTGAGGCTCGCAGGCGCAAGAGAAGGTCTCGGTCCTTCGAGGTCACTGGCCAAGCTGTGAGTTATTAAACTTCTGATTCAACCTTTTAACCATTAAATGGTGTTATTAGCTATTATTTTATTGCATTTTTATTTTGCCCCAATCGGTAGGCCGTTTCTAAGCACAATGAAAGAGGCTTAAAATTTATATTTAAATTGCTGTGTTTCAATACTTTTTCACAGAACCATGAAGTGATTATAAATAAGCTTAATGGTGCCTTTAGAATTTTGGTTTGTAACTGAGATCACTTGACTAATCTAGAAACTCTTTATCCTCCAGCTCGGCCAAGGAAAGAACGCCAGCCAGCGTTTCCGGCCTCTTGATAGCACTTCTGACCCCCACCTGCACGTTAATGGTCAACCTCCCGCACCGCTCCTGCGACCCCAACACAGAGCTCCAGCTCAGCTGGGCAAAACTCGACCCTCACACCTCAACCACCAAACAGGTCACTTACTCATTGAACAGTGTGTATGTATGGTCAATAGTGTGATATAGATGCTTGATGTATGGAATGTGCATCACTTTTGTTTGTATAGCACCTTTCCCATTGTAAATGTCACTACAATCAAAGAATCTGAAACCAAACAGAAACAACAGAAAGTAATTAACAACAAAACACATCTAGCAGACATATTAGAGTAAAAGATGATAGTAATAGTAATTAATAGTATAACATAAACAACTAAGTATTTAACAGGGAATTAAACAAAGAGGGATTGCAAGTACAATTCCATCATTTTGAAGCTATAGCTCTGGATGACCACTTATAGAGCTCAAGTTGAACCTTGGAGAAAATTTTCATTAATCAGAGGTAAGGTACAAGACTTTTTTGTCTTAATGAGTAATATGGTCAGTTATCTTAGAGCAGATGAGGATCCTGGCAGCTACATTCTGTACATACTATAACTAGGGTTTTTTTACAGGAAGGCCCCACAAATCATTACAGTAATATAACCTGGATGCACAAATAAGTGTGTTTAGGGAAAAGGGACCTGTTCTCACTGGCCATTTTATTAGCAATATGAGTGCTTTTTGAAAATGTAAGATGTTGCTGTACTGTTTATCACCCTAATCCCTACCAAACAACATGACCACTGTAGCACCACCCCTGACAAGACATTACCTTTGTGCTGGCAATGTCATTTCACTGTGTGTTGTTGTTATTAGTCACACCTACCATGTTGGTACACTAATAGAACACCAATTAGAGATTATGGCTCATTTCTTTCAATGTGGAAAAGTAAACTTACTGAACAAAGAAAATGTTGCATCATCTTTTTTATAATACTTGGTTGAAGGCTCTGTGGTTGTAGTCCGTCCACTTTAGCCCACTCTTCCACTAACTGGGTGCAGATTTAGGCTAGAGTTCATGTGTGCTTGATTTTCATTTCACCGGCTGTTCGACACTGTTCCAGAATTAGGTTGAAGTGTGGTGGGTTTTCTGGTCTGTCTAGTGGTCCCAGTGCTCCATTTTGTTGAACTAGTTACACAAACACACAGAACGCTTTTCGTCCTGTAATGTGAGAGTCTCAGTGTTGTGTTCTGCCTGGGCACGAAGCACAAAGTAAGTGGAAGAGTGAGCTAAAATGGAGACAGGCTGGTGTATGCATTACCTGACCGCACTAATGACATGAGGACCTATAACCAAGTATTAGAAATTAAATGATGCAAGCAACTATTTTTTTAAAAGGCCTTATCATGTGCACCTGATAAAGTGGCCTGACTGTGGGTATGCTATAGGTCAGCGTTTCTCAAACTATGGGCCGCGGACCGGTGCCGGTCCGTGAGAGGGTTCCTGCTGGTCCGTGGAGCCTCGCTTCTGCACCAATCAAAATTCAGTCAGATCAGGTCTGATCTCAGCCATGCTGTCACTGCGT
>JBBPDC010186593.1:0-15350 GCA_037974485.1 Hemigrammopetersius urotaenia
ACACATATATATATATATATATATATATATATATATAATTTTTTTTTCTTTTTCTAAATAATATTTTGGGACAATTTTGGCCCTGTGTATGAGTGGACTTATCCTAAAGATTAAACAGTTTGACTTCAAAGAGTGAAGAAAAAATCAAATGCCCGTCTCTATCCACACCCTAGCTATTGGTATTAACCAATAACAAACCAAAATATTAGCAATACGGTGAGCCAGAAGAAATTTAGAATTCATAATGAATTAGACCACTATCATTTAATACATGCTTTAAGATTTTGCCCCATCATTTAATTAGAAGAACAAAAAGAGAGATCTTACCCTGGAGAGCTTCTTTCCTCCTAGTTACCCAACAAATGACTGCAAGTTCACCAGTAGTGACATGGCCACATGTTCTCAAACCATATTACTGTGGGGTGGGGTCGTCTTGTGTAGGGGATCAAAGATACGGCTCTCACCTGATTAGACAAACCAGCTCCCAGTGAGAATACAGACTCTAATGTGGAACAGTAATGTGGCCTTTTTTTATTGTTCAAATCCATATTAGCTGAATGTCTTCATACAGCAGTTTATGATAACAAAAAAGGAAACATGGTTGAATTTTGAAACTACATGAACCCTGGGAGAAAAGCTGAAGCTGGAAATTTTCTCATAGACCGGGTGCAACGCAAGCCCCAAATGGACAGTTTACATTACTCGTGACTTTTGCAGATGACAAATATCCATTGCTAGGCCAACAAATCTGCAGAAAAGAGTCTGATGATGAATTGGTGTTAACAGTGCACTGCTATATATCACCACATATCCACATGCCTGAGTTTATAACACAACCTAACAGTACTTTGGCCCCAGTTATTGCTCAAGGTGCCATTCAAAGTGCATGCACGGATAACACACGACATGTCCTTGTATCGCACCAAGACCACGATATATTATTCATTGTCTCTTTTATTGGCTCGCTTATTCACGCCTTGATGGCTTATAGAGGCAATGTGAGAAACGTAATGCCAGGTTGACAGCACTGTGTGGACAAAGCAATGATGTTTAAATTATTAAAGCAGCCTGATAAGTTATTTATCACCTTTAAAATAGTTTTCATTTTGCTAATGAGTCCAATGGAGAGAGCTGTTTTTTGGCCTCTTCTAAATTAAATGTGTAGCAGATATCTAAAACACTTTTTAGATTCAACATTTATTTTCATTGTTTTGGGTACTGTATTAAGCTACTGATACTGGGTCACATGGTGTGACCTTTTCAACTCTTGCCTGTTGTTATAATTGATTGCTATGTAACCGTAGGCCATTGTGCTGAACAATTTGCAGCCTTCACACAGGCAGTTAGGAGGCCAAACCACAATTAACAGCCAAATAAAGATGCCACACAGAATGAAGTGTTTGTCGTCGCAGCCTTATTAAAATGTAACGGATATGAATGCACAGAGCTCATTAAAATGCTCCTTATGGTGTCAATAATTGCAGTGGGTTTGAGTACAGTTCACTAAGCAAGTATATTGTCACTGTAAGTCATAAGGAAACCCTGCATCTCTGAAAGGAAGAAAAGGAAACCCAATCTTAGATTTGGTAACAAGTTTTTTTTCTCCCAAACAACCAATCATGAATAAGCCATTAAGAGGACCCAAGCGGAAGACAGGGTGTTCTGGAGCAACACTAAAGAGCCCATATCGTGCACAACCAAGTTGTTCAAATGTCCCGTTCACTCCCCAGCCCATAAACAGAGGAGTGAGGGGTGTGACCTGGTCAGCAACAATGTTTAGATTGCTGGCACATGTCAAAGAAAGATCCACATGTATGTCACGACCTAAGGTTTCCCAGCAGAACATTACCCAGAGCAACACACTGACTCACGCAACCTTCTTCACATAGTACATCCTGGTGCCATCTCTTTGCAAAAGAAAAGATGTAAAAGAAAAGGGGATTGCTCAGACCGGGCCACTTTCTTTGATTGCGATGTGATACAGTTCTGATGGTCACATGCCCATTGTAGGCACTTTCAGCAGTGGACATAAGTTAGCATGGGCACTCTGACTGTTCTGCAGCCACGCAGCCCTGTACACAGCAAGGTGACATCTGTGCTATGGCTCATTGGTCTATGTGCCTAACTAGTTTACAGTAATTTATCCCCACCCATATGCTGGTTAAAAGAAATGTTTCAGCCTAGATTGCTTATTGAACAAGATACAAAATAAGACTGTCAGTCAGAACAGAGGTCATTTTTTTCATAACAGTAACAAAGTTAAAAAAGGATGAAAAAATAAGAGCAGCAAATAATGATTAAACCATAGAATGCAAATAAATGAACTTCAACTACTACTACTTTACCTCTAAGACAAAAACTGTAGTTAGGAGGTTTTGATCTGACAGAGAAGATATGTGTGTTGAACAAGTGTCAGTGTAAGTGATTAATATGTGTGAGAGACATGCACACAATGGAGGATAAATACAGTGTATATGTGTGAATAAATACAAATGATAAATGTCTGTCAGAAGCGACGACGGGATGTGTGTGTGTGTGTGTGTGTGTGTGAGTGTGTGTGTAGGGTGTCTTCCTGTGGTTCCAGAGTTCCAGCTGTCTCAGACAGCCTCTCGAGGCTCTGAGCGGGCAAATGGGAGGTGGGGGGGAAGAGCACCTGGAGGCTGCTTATCCCAGATGACTCTGACCTCCCCTGGGACAAAGTTGAAGATGAGATGATGCTTCACTCAGGCCTAAGACTCCCACAGCACGGCTGTAAAGAGCAAGTCCAAACAAATACCCCTTGTCTTTGATGCACTATTTAAACACTGTTACAGTTTCAAAATGTACTGCTCACTTTCCCCTTCATAGAGACCCATGACTACAATGCAAAAACAGCTCACTTGAAATGAATCGTGGTTGTGATGGCACAAGTACACATACAGTTAAAAATGACTGCCAGTGACAGCCATCCGCAGTGTAGCCACCTGTTCAAACTCAGAAGTGACGCGGAGTGTTGATGGACACCTAATGTTGCTTTTAATTGTTGCTCAGATAAAGACCAGATAGGTCAAAAGGTGGGCATTTTGCCTTATTACTGGCATGCAGCGGGGTTTGTAATTTCCCCATGGGGATGAATAAAGTATCTATCTATCTATCTATCTATCTATCTATCTATCTAAATGTGTGGTCTGTACTTCATCTTATAAATATGCTTTATGTTGCTTCTTCCTGCTTGATTATGCATCCAATTTGCTGGTCACTGCAGACAGAAGAATATGTCTGCAGAGACACTTATATCAGATGTAAAGCTCAGTAAAAACTGTAATTCTATAGGATAAAGGGGCATTGGAAAATGTAAAAAACCAAAAAGTTTAATCATTAATGGCAAACACAGAAACAAGAGCACATTCTGATTACTGTGGATCAAATAAAATAGGCTACTTACAAAATAGGCTAATTACAAAATTCAGACTTTAGCTATACAACAGGCTAATAATGTGCATTCATAACACTGGGCTAATGTAACCTAAAACACTATACAGCTCTTGGGTGGAGTGACCTGTAAAGCTCACAACAAGAACTAAAAAAACAGCTCTGGGTTTACTCCCAAAGAACACAGTAAACAAACATTCTATTAGTTATTATTAGGAGGTGTGGTCTTCCAACTCTGTTGTTGTAATGTTCATGTTATTGTAGTCCCAAAATCCCATGAAGCAATTACTACACGCATTGAGCATGGCACAGACTGTGCTTGTGGATTCTTCATATGGGCCATCATTACAGGGCATTAAGAAAAAGATGTGTTTCTAAATTAGGGACTTAATCACAGGGGATGTTTATAAGGCTTTCCATGTTTACATTTACATTTTAAAAATGTTTTAAATGGCCTACATCATGGAAAACCATTATTCCCCAGTCTATATGATGTATGTATAAAAAAGCTGCATTTTGACACCAGGCTGTTTTTAAATTTGGGCACAATACATGCAGCCAATCAGAACAGTTTTAAAGGTATAGTGACGTTTTAAAAAAATTATTATGGAATACACCTATTTTGGCAAATAAAACTACACAAACGTTGCAAGTGGGTCTTAAAATATAATGCTATTATAATACTAACAAAACCCCCTGGAAAGTCTGTATACCTCATCACATTCAAAAACTCCAGCAGGCCAAATGATCTTATCTCCAGCAGGCCTCAAATTATGCAAATTACAAAAAAAAAAGTATATGTATTAGTTCTAAAATCTGATGCTAAGGGGATCAGAATAAAAAATCCAGTACCTCTAAAAGTGAATAAAAGTCAATGAATAATTAATCTAACTGCTATTTCACTGACCTACAAACTGGCAGCCTCGGAGTTTGTAATGCTATGGCGCCCTCTAGGGGTACCAGCCAGCACTGTACGTTCCCTTTCGGTCATTCTGGGACAAATAGGATTTCTTTTAGTACTGTCAGATACAAAAAGTGCCAAGGCCAAACCAAGGCTTTATATCTGACTTTATATGCTGAAAAGAATATTTTAGGACTCGGATCAAACACTAAGGACTGCTATCTCTTTTCAGTGTTGGAAACACACACATTCCACCAGCCACACACTTAAATACACAAACATCTGTGAAGCAACTGGCTCAGCCCTAAAGCAGTTGATTATGCAGACATCAGAAGAGCTGATCTAGCAAGAGCTGCAATTCATGACAACAACAGACATTGTTCAATACTGAATCGTAAATAAATAATTGCAAGGCTGCCGCTCGTGTCTTTACAGCCTTCGTTCTAGATAATCCTGACGACAGGCCAAAGTTTAAAGAGTTTAACAACCTGCGCTCTCTCTGCGCTGTCGCCACTATATAAAACGCCCTCCGCCCGGTGCATGCCGGGACTAAAGAAGAATAGGCTCTGACTTGGCTCTTTTTTATTCTAAAAGGCAACAGAATGGCGCTAACAGCGGCTGAGAGGCTCCAGAGGTGGCTCCTGTGGGCTATATCGGGATTCTTCTTTGCCCTCTTTCGGCTTTTTGTGCGGCCATGGCCGGAAAAATCTACAAAACTCCCCCCCATCAGAAACCCCCTGCTCACAGTGCCCGCAGTGCAGCTGGCCGAGAAGATCCGCCGAAGAGAGGTTTGGGCCCTCACTCACCTTCACTACATCATCTAGGGGAGAACAGGGTCGAAACGACCCTCTTCGTCTCTCACAATGTATTGTTTAGGACCCATTTTACTGAAGAAAAAAAACAGATCAAAAAGTGGAGGATGGGGTTTTTATGGGAAATGTAGTTTTCGCGGTCCCTGCACAGACACGCCCCTAACAGTGCAACTCTCCGTAACTCGAGTATACGGTATATTTATTTACTTGTGTAAGTTTATTTCTTTTCTCTGCGTAAACACTAACTACACGCCATCTAGAACGAAATTCTGTACATTTTCTAGATGTTTTTAGTAATGTATTTGTACTAATAGCTTAACGTTTATAATCAGTAGTAGTAAAATTATTACTCCTCTAGAACGCACTTCTGTACACTAGAGCATAGTTTCTGATTAATTGCGGAATTATTAAAAGTAATTATCTTTACAAGATAATTAATGTATTTGTAATAATAGTGTAGCATGTGTAATAATATGTAGTACATTATTGGTAACTGCATTGGTTTCTTGTAAAGGAAGTGTTTCAACCGTAAGACTGCATACAGTCGCTGTACTAATTAGGCAGATTTAACTTGTATCTGGTTTATAATAGCAGACTGAAATCCATCTGTGGATAATTTCTATTATTACCAGCCCCCTTTACTAGTGACTAGGCATTATGTACAGTATTGTGATAGACGAGGGACTCATTCAAGCGGTGTGTGTGGTTGTTTGTGGTGTTGTCATATAGCTGTGTGCTATGGAGTTTTGAAACAGTGTGTCCACAGTTAGACCCACCTAACCCGTTGCCCCCCTTGGAGATGTACAGTTATTAAATTTTTTTCACAGTCCATCTGACGGTCTGTTCACAGTCACGGTATCACTCCACTGATCACATTAATAAGAAACGGCTCACTTTAGGCTGCAGACTGCAATAGCAATCCAACTTCAGCCCACACAAAAAAAGAAAAGTAATATATTAGATTAGAAAGTGGGCATTTGGCAGACGCCCTGATCCAGAGCAACTTACAATCATTAGTTAGGGACAGTCCCTCTGGAGCAACTGATGGGCAAGTGTCTTGTTCAAGGACACAATGGTAGAGGGTGGGGGCTTGAACCTGCAACTTTGTGGTCATCAGGTTCACAAGTAAGTGTTTTATCCACTAGAATGCTACCACCCCAATGTTTACAACATTTCACAGTGCAGTCAGTTTCTTCAGATTCTGAACAAGAGCAACATCTGGCCCACATCCAAATCTTAGCCAAGTCCTCTAGGCACTGATTTCTTTGACCTCTGGGGAAGCCCAATAAGGGAGTCTTCTGAAGACAGGTGAAGGGGTGTTCTCAGGTCAGAAGGTCATGCAGCATGAACTGGAATACGTGGCTAGCTGAGGGTGAGTTTTTAGGTAAGAAGGATGTGCAGAAGGAAGCTGATCAGAAGGGACTTTCCATATAAGTTGGACAATAGACAGTAAGTCTGGGTGCCTAGTCCATGAAATGTTTACAGACTCACACACACAGCATAACACATTGCCACGCGAGTAATATCTGCTCTTGTATCTATTGGGGAAATATTTAGGAAGGAGGGGACATTGAAGCAAAGGTGGAGTTTTGAATGTTTAACCCTCTGGCCCTCTTTGTTTTTACTATACATTCAGCTTGTTCATGGCCACTTTTGGCCAATTGAAAACAAACATTTTTTACTATATTTATATACAATTCATCATTATACATTGCTGGGATAATGATGAATTTCACATTTGTATATTGTTCTAAAAGTAATCTCATTAAGTAATGTTTTAGGCATGAACACGTCATCTCTATAAAATGTAATTTTTTTTTATCAGTGTCCCCTGATTTCAAGTCATCCCTGTTACTGAACCCTATAAAATAATGGCACATTCCAACAGTGACATAATTTGCAGGAAGAGGATTTCCAACATTTAAAACATTATAGAAGAGTCTCTCTCCTATAGAATTGTTGTTTTATGAAATTGTTGGGGGTGGGGAAATCATACCACATCATTCCTTTACCAATTTATAACATTAATTAAAATAATATTTTTTGTATCATAATATTTACTATAAGTAATATCATGACGCCTGCTCTTGTGACCTTGAACATTAGCTAACTGGAGAGAAATTAGCTTGATATCGTCAACCCTGTTACTGTCAGTCCTGTTACGTTTCTATGATGACATATCAAAATATAATACAGTAGATAAAATAAATAGCCTGTGATGGCACCATAAAATTTATTGTCTTCTTTACAGAGATATTTAAAAAATGAGAAAAAAATTCTAATTAAGATTTAAATGACCCTTTAGTTGAATGTATTGAATGTTGTCTTGTCCTGTTGCTCTGTTGATCTTTAGTTTTTCTTGGTATGTCTCTCCTGTTTTTTTTTTTGTGGGCATCTGGTGACGTGGTGATAAGGGGGTTGCCCCTGTGATCAGAAGTTTGTGGGTTCAAATCCTAGATCTGATAGCGGCACCCCTGAAGTACCCTTGAGCACGGTACTGTCCCCACTCCACTGCTCACCTGTGTTCCTGGCTGCCCGCTGCTTCACTTGTTGAAGGGGTTAAATGGGGAGAAAGAATTTTACATTGTTCACACTGTGTGCAATGTTATGCCTATAAGGGGCCATTTTAAATTCTTTGTTTAACACCATGGACTCGAGGAACATTGTTTTGTTCCACTGTGTACTGTGTGAATGGTTCAAATGACAATAAATCGATTTGACTTAATTATCTTATGATGGCACCTGTCAAGTGGTGGGATATATTAGGCAGCATGTGAACAGTCAGTTCACAAAAACTGTAGGAGTAGTTTGATTAATGTGATAAAGAGCTCGAGTTGACTTGGTCTCCACATTCCTTAAATCTCTGTTTGCCCAAGTATCTGTGGGCTGTGCTGGACGAACTAGTCCGATCCATGAAAGCCTCAGATTGCAGTAAAAAGTATCCAGATGTGTTTTGCTTGTAAAAATGGTAGGTCATAGTTTGTGAGCTGCTAAGGAGAAAACGGGTTTGGTTCCATCAGCAGCTCCTGATTTAATTTCGTGAAGGGCCGATCGGGTCTAGCAGGTTTCAGATGGTAACTACACGTAATACTGGGCATCTACAAGGAGCAGATTGATCTACTGTACATAAAATCACCATTTACTTAAGTTGTGTTTTTTTTAGTTAGCATGTTAAAGATCATTTTCACAAGTACCTAAGACTTTTGCATAATACTGTGCACAGACTTTTAAAACTAATACATTGCAGTTATCTGTACATAATAGTTGGAGATATCTACCCTGTGAAGGAACACTGTTTCTACCTGCTTTAACACTCACCCTGGCTGACCTAGAGGGGGTTTGCATAAATGTAATCAGTTGGCACCAAACCCATGTTCTTTTGGGTTTAGAACAAACAACATTTTTGCCCATGACCTCTTTCTAGTCAGTGCTAAATAAACAGCAGTCAAATGTCCAGAGAGATGTTTCCATTCAGCTAGCAAAGCCTCACAGTAATTGTGTGGTTAGCTTACATGCAAACTGACAATGTACCATTTGCTTCATCACCTTCTCCCCTGTTTGCTCTGAATAAAGGTAACAAGTGTAGAGGTGGTGCAGGCCTACATTGACAGGATCCAGGAAGTGAACCCAGTACTAAATGCCATGATTAAGGACAGGTGAGTGAAAGCTTACAGCTAGTGCTCCCCTCACATTTGTTTATACATGAACAAGTCTTGGTGCAGTACTTGTAGTAGCAGAGCTTTGTTGACTCAGGAATAAACCCACTGCAGTAAAATACGACCAGCATGTCTATAAATCAGCTCACAGGCTTGGATATTCGTTGCTTTCTTGATTTATTAAGGGTGTGATCCAACTGAGCTCACTGTTGCATTTGCACTGGGCTTTATTTGCTTTTATGTAAATGATGGTTCCTGCATTCTGACTTTTGGAAAGGTGTACATTGGTGAATGTTCTGTA
The DNA here is from genome assembly GCA_037974485.1 of Hemigrammopetersius urotaenia. Taxonomy (NCBI): domain Eukaryota; kingdom Metazoa; phylum Chordata; class Actinopteri; order Characiformes; family Alestidae; genus Hemigrammopetersius; species Hemigrammopetersius urotaenia. The sequence continues at coordinate 9,082 of JBBPDC010186593.1, forward strand.
ACAAAAATGACATTAAAATGACTGGAAAGGCAAAAGTATACATGTTTAAGCTATATATATATATATATATATATGCGCATGTATATGTATACCCTTGAAAAGTACCGTCTCTACTTGTTTTTGTGTCTTTATGACTATTGCATTATGTCTCCTATAATCCGTCCATGCCTCTTTCAGGTTTTCTGCGGCTCTGTTAGAAGCAGCTCAAGCGGACCGGCTGATAGATGAGGAGAAGGGGGGAGAGGAGGCGCTTGCAGACCGACTTCCTCTGCTGGGCGTGCCCTTATCTGTTAAAGAATCTTTTTTCTTACAGGGTAAACACACTGCTATGCATTACCTACAAAACAAAGGCTTCATTTGTCATCACAGACACATTCTGTGCTGGTCTATTGATTTTACTGAAGTTCCTGTTAATGGCAGATGTCTGTGTTTTTTTAGTTACATTTAAATGTTTATAAGTCTTATTTATATGATGGCTCTGCACAAAATAGCCTAAGTTGGTGAAGTGAAACAAGAGAATGTATATAAAAATGAAATTTAAAATTTGCATGTGCATATGTATACACCCTCTTTGATATGAAGCCCCTAAAAAGTTCTGGTGCAACCAATTACCTTCAAAAGTCATATAATTAGTGAAATGAAGTCCATGTGTGTGCAATCTAAGTGTCACACTTAGGGCTTCATTTCAGTACTGCATTTACTGGGATGTGAAAAGCATCATTTGTATTGCAAGAAACATGAGAAAACACCAGTAGCAACTTTAAATATACTCAAACGCATGGATCAATGTTTACATCTAACCATAACTTCATTGGTTGTAGACGCGTCTCCCCATCTGCCCTATGTAGCGAAAGAACATTGTTAGATGAAAACCAATGAAAAAAAGTGTCAATACAACACTAGTCCATGATATCACCAACTCAAACCCAAGTGTATATGGAAACCTGAGTGTGTGACAGTATTTGCACTGAAAGCTTCTCAATGTCATTGTGTCTCACCATGATTAAGAAGGAAACCTATATAGGTCTTCTTGTATAATCTTCATCATGTTATTAAGGATAAGAGTAATGTCTTTATTTTTTGGTAGATCATATTTCATTAATGTTATCATATCAGTAGTATTAAATTCATATAAATTATATATAAATTTTAGTTCCCTGTATCAGTAGCGGTACTTTATTTTTCCTTCCTGTCTGTCCTCTCCTGCAGGTATGCCCTGCTCTACAGGACTGATTTCTCGAGCTAAAGTGCTGGCCAGTAGAGATGCTCCCACTGTAGCTCTGCTGAAGAGGGCAGGAGCCATTCCATTAGGAGTGACCAATGTCCCAGAGCTCTGCATGTGGCTGGAGTCCCACAACCACCTGTATGGCATCACCAACAACCCTTACGACACACAGAGGATTTGTGGCGGAAGCTCAGGTAGACCATCAATAAATACTGATATGTGGATATTGAGGAGAGACTGTTCCCAGGGCTTTTTCTCTTTTCTTTTTCCTCTGTGAACGATATGTTAAAAGTTCCAAGGATTACATTCCCACTGAAAGGAATACAGCCACCGTCTCTGTAGTTCAGTCATTTCTTTGGCAATGCACTCATGTTTCATAATAGTGAGGTACTCACATTTGAGCAACACAGTCACAAGTCCTGTTAAAACATAAAATCTGACCTTTACTGAACTGTTCGTTTTCTGTGTTTACGTGATGAAAGGAATCTTTGGTATTAAAATAATGGCATCTTAAAAGATTTAACCCCATGTTTGAATGTACATGCACATCCCTAATTGTTTATTTTACTCAGGTCTCTGATTTCACCATCCTCCATCCGTAAAATCTAACTTCCGAATTTTTCCACCTCAGATTTGATTGGATCAAGATGGCAATCCCATTAAAATGAGCAATTAACAGCTTTAATAGTACATAACTTTATATTTATGTTTGCTTTTAACGTTTTGCATAGTAACCTTCTTAATATAAGGTAAGAGTGGATAAAAAGTGCTATATAAGTAAAATAAATAAATGAAACCTGTATTGAAATTTCTCCTGTTTGCTCTGTCCTGTTAGGTGGAGAAGGCAGTATTCTGGCCAGTGGAGGGTCTGTGATAGGGATCGGTTCAGACATCGCGGGCAGCATTCGTATGCCCTCCTTCTTCTGTGGCATATTTGGCCACAAAGGAACAACAGGTGTGTTTTGCAAGCTTGTTCTAACTTTGTTAAATACACAAGTAATATGTTTGAATGATGGTTTAATTTAAGGTCTGGTGAAGACCATTTTAAATGCTTATTTCCTAGTTTAAAGTGTTTTATTTTCATATCGAGTCTATTTTCATCACAGGCTGTAGGTCATTAGCTTCAATAGTATGTTTCTTCTTCTGTCTATAATGTCTGCCTCTGCATAATAGAATGTTTATGCCTAACAGTTGTAGAAGTGTCTCATTTAAGTCTGTTCCATCCTTCCAAATATGCCATTCGATCAGGGGTGCTCAAACTTTCACATACAAATTTGGTTGTCTTAGCAATTAAGCATATACGTTAAGATGAGCAAAAGTTCACGTTTGTTCAACAAAGTTTGACTGTGTAAAACTTCTCTGACTAGCTCATCTAAGGGCAGCTGCTGTATATATTTATATCTACTCCTTGACTCCTGGAGATGATGGCTATCCTAAGCGGAATATATGTGTGCAATATTAAACCCCACTCTCTTGTTTTGCAGGAATAGTCTCCAATGATGGCCAGCACCCCCCTAATTCTGGGAGGCAAAATGAATTTTTGAGTTCGGGCCCAATGTGTCGCTATGCTGAAGACCTGCTGCCTATGTTCAAGATAATGGCTGGAGCCAATGCAGACAAGTATACATTCGTACACACACACACACACACACACACACACACACTCTCACTCACTCACTCACTCACTCACAATTAGAGCTTCACCTGCTGTAATATTGTTCACAGACTTTCCCTGTCCTCAGAGGTGGACCTAAAGAAGTTGCGTTTCTTCACAGTGGTAGATGATGGTGGATCCCCGCTGGTGTCACCTGTGGACAAACAGTTGGTTGAAGCACAGAGAAAGGTGAGGATACAATCAAATCACTGTATCACAGTTCATTTCTTGCATTTCAACACACCTCTCTTGTCTTGGAACATCCACTTGGACCGGTCATTTACTTATTAAGACATTAACTGCTATTAATAGTAATCCCAAAAATACTATGAAACTAATTGTGTAAGGACCCATATAGAGTTCCACCAATTTGTAAAAAATCTGAAGTCATTTTAAACTGATGCAAAATTGTGTATTGTACAGAATACTACAGAGCGGTTGCGCATTTTCTTAAAACAACAGTGATAGAACCCAGACGTCCAAAGCGCCTAATGTCTAAATCACAAAGCTATCGCATTAAATGTTTACAAATACCTGCCCAATGTACATTGTTTAATGACATTTACATACTTTCAAAATACACACATCATTGTGTGGTATTCAACTGGTACTTAACTGGATGCTTTGCACAGTAAATAAAGCGCCGATTAATTGTGAATAAAATGTTTCTCTACAGTTACACAAAATTTTTGACATTTAAATCAGTGCCAAAGTCCTTTTCCATTACGTATATTTGCAGGTGGCTCAGCAACTAGAAGTGGATCTAGGGGTCGAGGTGAAGGAAATTAGCTTCCCTCAGTTGAAGTACTCCTTGGAGATCTGGAACACATACTTGGGTCTGCCTGGTGAAGATGGCAAGGTCTGTGTTTATATGCTAAGGATGAACAGAACATAATGTTAGTTTTTCACTATTATCAATATAACACTTGGTTGTGTTATTTAATATCTTCTATAGTAAAATGTAAATAAAAAAAGCATACATCAATGGTTGATTTGCAATTAAAAGTAGTTTGTGTGTGAACTTATTTTGTGTGTGCATTCCAGCTACCGGTGCCATTTTCAGAGCTGATGGCAGAAGGAGGCTCAACTGTGTGGCCAGTTTGGGAGCTGGTCAAGCATTTGTTTGGGAAATCTGACCACACAATGGCTGCCATTGGTAACGTACAAAATTAAACACAGATCCAAAAATGAAAACCCGCAAACCTTTAAACACACACCAGTCTGCTAAAATATTTAAACAATCTGTTGTGTTTGTGCCAAAACGGCTATGACCTGTCGAGGCAAGACCTGTGAAGATGTGCTGTAGCGTCTCGCACCAAGACGTTGGTAACAGATCCTTTAAGTCCTGTAAATTGCAAGGTGCGGCCTCTATGGATCAGAACAGGTTTGTTCAGCACATCCACAGAGGCTCTTGATAGGATTGAAATTTTGGAGGAAAACTTGCCATATCCCTCAAATCATTCTTGAACAATTTTGCAGGGTGCATTATCTTGCTGAAAGAGGCCACAGACTTTAGGGTGTACTGTTGCCCTGAAGGGATGTACAGTATGTCATAAGTGTCAAAGTAACAGCCACATGAATGGAGGCCCGAACATGATCGGAGCATCACACAGGCTCCGCCCACTTGGCGCCTTCCCATTATGTATCTTGGTGCCACCTCTTCTGCAGGTGTGCGATGCACATGCACCTTGCCGTCCACATGAGGTGATTCATTAGACAAGGCCACATTCTTCCATTGGTCCATGGTCCAGTGTGGGCACTCGGACCAGTCTGTGGCTGTACAGCCGACACCTTTTTTTCATTTCCAGCATCAACATTTTCAGCAATTTGTGCTGCAGTAGCTCTTCTATGGTATTGAACTAAATGGGCTAAGCTTCACTCCCTTTGCACATCCATGAGCCTTGGGCCCCCATGACCCTGTACCAGTTCACTGATTGACGTTTCTTGTAACACTTTTGGTAGATACTAACAGCAGCATATTGGGAACACACCACAAGACCTGCCGTTTTGGAGACCCAGTTGTCAAGCAATCACAGCTCGGCCCTTGTCAAATTTGATTCTTACAGATAAAAGAAAACTTTATTAATCTTGAGGGAAATTCTTTCGTCCTAAACATGGTCAATGCTCAAAGTAAATTAATTAATATTAATCCTGAGAAAGATCACCTACAGAGCGAGGAGGAGTTATACAGTCTTATTGCCACAGGTAGGAAGGATTTCCTCTGGTGTTCAGTTCCACATTTAGAGGTAATGAGTGTTTTTCTGCGTGTGCTCTGATGGCCCATCGTGGAGGCGTGCATGGGGTGAGAGGGGTTATCCATGATACTGACAGTTTTCCTGCTTGACATGTCAACTTTAAGAACTAGTTGTTCTTTTGCTGCCTAATGTATCCCATTCCTTGACAGGAGATGATCTGTGTTATTGACACCTGTAAGTGGTTTTAATGTGGCTGACTGGTATTTATACACTCTCCTTGGAGCAGTTGCTATAATGTGAATTTGTGCGTTCAACATGGCAAATGTCAAATTACTCCATAGGAAAAAAAACCAAGAAGGATTTTTACACAAGATCACTGAGTAAAACTGTTAACTTAAACTATGGACTGGGTTCAACCCTAAGACACTGCAGTTACTGCCAGTAATGAAAGGATAGAGTGATTTTATCTTAAACATTTCTCAATGAGACAAAGAAAAATTCTCTCAAACATGCACACTTTAAAAGTTTAGTCTGTGCTGCATTTGTTTGTAAGGAGGGGTTAATCTAGTTTTTAAAATACACTGTTTACATCTTTGCCTCATTAGTCATTGTTTAGCACTGAAATAGATCAGAAGTCTGAACATGCTGCTACAGAATGTAAATTAATTGTGACTGTACTTAAGTGGTAATTCTAAAGGATTCTCAGACACTGGTAATTCTAAAGGATTTTGAAGTGTTTTCACAGGTGTGATGAAATGCCTTTTGGCTGTATTGATAATCATACTCTGCTTTTTGCTGGTTCAGGTTTGACTTTATGGGAGGGCTGTCACAGTACCACACTTTCGCCGTTCATCCTCGAGCAGAAGGAGGCGCTACAGCGCAGCATAGACGAGGTGTTGGGGACTGATGGAGTGCTGCTGTACCCCTCTCATCCAGTCCTGGCCCAAAAACACCACCATCCATTATTCACACCATTCAACATAGCTTACACAGGTGATGCCACATATAGGATTTCCACATGACAAAGAATTTCCTGACATGTCCTGGCTTTTGGTCTTCTCTTTCACACAAAATTTAATCCAAGCACTTTTATACCGTTAACATTACTTAAAGTTCAGACATTTACATTTACGGCATTTAGCAGACGCTCTTATCCAGAGCGACGTACATCAGTGCTTAAGAATTCCACATCTGT
>JBBPDC010186612.1:0-15348 GCA_037974485.1 Hemigrammopetersius urotaenia
AACATATCAAAATAAAAGCCCCCCAGAATACAGAACCGAAAACAGAGCAAAAACAGACTTGAAACATTAACAAAAAAACAGTGGCCCTAACCGGCCACTGGCCAAACCATGACACTGTTATTAAAATCGCCGATGATCATCTTAATTTAATCATGGCAGCCAAAATCGTGATCGTGATAAAAATTTGATTAATTGTGCAGCTCTAAATTTAACACATACGCTCAAGCTGAACAATTGAAATGAACATTTTGGACTTGCTCAAGAGCAGCTGATCATCACTGGAGACTTTAAGTGGCAGATTCTCTGGTCAATTTGGTGTTCATTGTAGTTTCAACCCTAAACATAGGACAGGGGATTCTCGACGCTCACTCCCATAACTGGTTCTGAGGGAGTTGGCATCCCTCAGTATGCTTACCAATGCCTGTTAAAGTTAAAAGATATATTTTTAAAGTTTTAAAGTTTTTCTTTTGTCATTGCATCATAAGCATCAAACATGAATCACAGAGGCTTATTAAAGGCAAAGACATGCCGCATGTCAGTTTCTTCAGTTCAGTGTGCAAGGACTGTACATTTATGTCCATTTCCTTTTTCTGTACTTAGTTGTGTTTTTATGTTCCTGTGTTAGGATCGGTAAGTGACTCAGGCTAGGGTGAGTTTCAATTAACACCAAAATTCAGGTTACATCAGTGTTGTAGGAACGGTTCTGTGTCGTTACTCGAGAACCCCTGTACACCACCTTGTGGCCAGTCATGGATCTTCACATCCTGCACAAAAAAAGGGTGCCAGCTCACACACAGGAGTATGACAACTGGAGATCTTAACATCTGTATTGTATAATTTAACTTTCCACTATTTTACAGGGACAAATATTAATGAAAAACAATTGTGTATGTTCCTCTAATAGCTATGAACGAATGGTAATGTCACTAACAATAATGTTTACTATAGAAGCGCCAAAACTAATACACAACCCTGCAGCCCATTCAGTGATTTTGCAGATATTCACCTACCTGATACCACCAGTTTTTATTTTATTTAAACAGCAGAGCTGCACGATATAGACAGAATTCACATATTGTGATTTTACTGCCTTATATCATAATAGTGATGCCTTTCGATATATTAAAGTGCCCATATCATCACTTTTCTGGAATTTAAAAGACTTAAATATCTCTTTGTTCTGGCTACAACAGTTTAGCCCCGCCCATTCATTCACAAACACCTTTAACGGTTAACTAGACTTTTATCAGATTACACGAAGACCTCGATTCATCAGAACATCCAGTAACTAACCAGGAGTTGTGATTGGCCACCCTGTCAGAAACACTGTGATTTGTTAGAGGCTCATTTATATATATATAAAAATAAAAAAAAAAGAGGCTCATTTGTATTTTGCAGCCTTTTATGATATCATTGTCCAACCCTAATAGATGATAATAACTTGCTCCACCAAACAAACCACATTCTTCATGGAAACGATGAATATCTCAATAGGATGTAAAAATAAACAAGTCGTCTACAGCTGCTAGAGGACTTCCAATGAACAAGGAAATGTGAAAAGAGATCAATGTATTACAGGACCATTTATCCCCAGTGTAGTTCACCAACCAAGATATGAAAAGAGGGAAAAGGGTGGTGGCGGCCTAGTGGGTAGGATACTTGCTTTTGGACCAAAAGGTCATGGGTTCGAATCCTGTTCCAGGGAGGCAGAGAAATAAATATACCTTTTGATTTTATTACGTCTCGTGGTGAGCTTCCTTTTAGGGAATTTCTTTAACAACGAGACTATTAGCGATTACTAAACACCTCTACAAGTGTGTGGCAATTTAGACATCCCTCTCTAAACAGAACTAAGTTTAACATCAATATCAGATTCTGATCATTTTCTCACACTTCTTAAATTCAGCTCATGTAAAGAGAATTTTTTTCCTCTGGGAGGTGGTTTCCTCCTATTGCCCCTCAAAGCACCAGGGTCTACAGGACACACCTCAGCTTAAAGCAAACGGCAACGACAACCAACAAAAACCTGTAAAACTTGTACTGCTGCCCGAGAGCATGACTGTAGACTGAGGGATATACTTGTTAAAACTTGTGCCGCTTTTCCATTGACACAAGTAACCGCATCATACTGAAAACAAATGTGTTTCCATTACAAACAAAAAGACCCGAATTCGAGCTGTAGCTGACCCATACCCGACCTGTACCTGACCTATGACCAGCCAGTAATCCACCTCTACTCCATAACTGACCACCTGAGCAGTACCTGACCCATAACCAAGTCATTTCCAAGCTGTTCCCGAACTGAATCCGAGCTGCTCGATGGCAGGGCCAGAAAAAGGACACAGCTGACTGCATCACTGCTATTTGATTAGTCGAAATATTGACACAACAACAGACAAACTTGGAAAAAGATCATTGTTTTTTACTGTTCAAACAAAAAACACAACAATGGAGAGACAGACTTAACAACTGGAAAGTTCCCTGGGCTAAAGATACATTTCAGTGGGAGTTTTCTATGACGCTAACAAATTGATCATTAACATTGTGAAAAACGCTATCTGTACTGTGCTAACCAGCTGTTTTGGGGGTGCCAGGCGAGAGCAAGCAATCTATATATTTGCATAATTGTTTATACTTTAATGGTTGATCTAGCATTTCAATATCATGTCCCATCCCTGGTGACCAGCCAGTTATTCATCTCAGTGTCTAGTCCTGTCACACTAATGACATTCTTGCTGACAATTAATTGCCGAACAAAAAAAATGGATTAATGATTTAATGAGATTTTGTTCAGTGTATGCAATGCATAGTGGGCTGATGCTTGGTCTTCCTTTCTAGCTGTTGGTCTCAACTGATCACACAGATCCCTCAACCTCAAATAAACAAACATTATTCACTGCCGCCCTCTAAAAGTATTGAAACAGCGAATCAGAAGTTAGACTTTTGTTCCTATTTTGTAATTTTTACAAGATCCACGCCATGTCTCAATAAATACATTTTCTGCTTTTGTATTTATCTGCATTTGCTGCAACCAAGCAGAAAATACTAGAATTCAAAGCTGATTCATTGTAATAATTCATTGTAATTATGTGATCATTTTGACAGGTCTGAACGTGGCACTGACCTCTGAGAGATGGCTGACACAAACATCCATTGTGTGTTTTGTGGCACAATATTACATTTATGTACTCAACGGAACATTAAATAGCAAACCGTTTTACAGTCAATAGACTTAGGGAAACTGTTTATTTATTCATAATATATATTTATGCATCATCTATCTTTGTTTATCTATTTATCTGTCTGTCAGATTAACTATATATCCATCCATCCATTCATCTATTTCTGTCTGTTTATCTGTCTATTCTATCTATCAATCTATCTATTTCTATCTATCTATCCATCCATCTGTCCGTCTATCAATCTATTTGTGTCTGTCTGTCTTTCAATCTGTGTCTATTAATCTATCTTCCTAGCTGATTATCTGTCCGTCTGTCTGTCTGTATGTATATCTATTTCTGTCTATCTGTCTATTATGTGTTCCACCTTAAGTTCTGGCGGTGTTCTGTGTTTAAGGTGGACCGCTCGGGTACTCTCTGGTCTCGTGATGTTGTGCTCGGTCAGCGGTTTAACTTGATGCTGTTTAAACTCCACTCACACTCGGGAGGCTTTACTAAAGCACAGACACGGACTAATCCTCTTAAAATTAAAAAACCCCGACGCGAACCGAGCCCCGGGACTTTACTGATTTAGTCTGAGGATCCGGAGCTCATCTGCAGGACTTCTTACCTTCTGGCGGGGTGAGAGGGGCGCGTGGGCTTATCCGGAAACTCCACGCGAGGACAATATTTATTTGTAGTTAGTAGTTTGTACCTTGTTCTTTGTAGTTTTCAGATCCCAAAACTGCGCCTTTTCCTCCTAACTGTGAAAACTAAACCCCTCCCCTGCTTTTCCCACACACACACACACACACACACACACACAGCCAGAGGGTGGCGCTGTACACACAGACAGACAGTTTAGTGAAAAACGGTAAACCCTAAATATGTCATCAAAACACCCTTTTCGCTGCTTAATACATTACCCTTAAAGAAAATGTAAAGGTAAACCCGTAGTCGTACTGTACAGTGTACTTTGAGCTCCTGCAGTGCTAGAATGTAAAATGTCAATGTTACCCCTGTATATACTGCGCTGAAATTCACGCATGCCCGTTTTCTTTGGTATGCGCTGTCATTTTCTGTGGTATAAGCATGGTAAATACAGTAATACATTGATTTCATGTACAGTAATAAAATACAGGGTTTTAAGAAGAAAACGAAAAACACGAGAACACGAGAACACACGAGACGCTCCACGGGGGCGTTAAGTGCAGGTATAGCAAATCTAACTTCACTAGAAGTAAAGGGTCTGACCCAAACCCTGAAAAACAAGTGTGTCCCAATACTTGTGTCCTTATATTGTAGACATAGATATATGGATAGATAAGTGGATAGATAGATACATAGATGGATTTAACTATCCATCTATTATAGATAGATAGATAGATAGATAGATAGATAGATAGATAGATAGATAGATAGATAGATAGATAGATAGATAGATAGATATGCTTGAAGTAAGAGCACATCAAAACAAAACAACACGTGACGAAATAACGATAATACTAATAACAGTACCAACAACAATAATAACAACGTTAATAATAATAGTAACACTACTGATACTAGTAGGAGTAATTACAACACCAAACAAGAATAATAATTAATAATAATTACTGAATTTAATAATTTTTTATATTATCTCTCAAGGAAACCGAAAAGTTAAGTTTTGTTTGTGTGAAGTGTGTCACTGGCCGCCAGGGGTCGCTGTGCGCTGTTGAATTGAGTTGGAGTTTATACTTGAGCTGTTCTGCTCTTTACAGCCCTGCAATGAGTTTAAGTGGCCTGAGATATGAACTAAAGATTCATGCACTTTTCTCACTCACAATTGCGGTGTTTATTCATTTAAACGTGACCATAAACTACCAATGAAAAGTTACATTTGCATGTTACTTAATAGACTCAGTATTCTTTACTAACAAATGTACATTATCACTACTGACCTACAAAAAGGCATCTAATATAATTATAACTATAATGTGGATCATCAGGCCAGTGTTAGATATTTAACAAGCTGTTGATGAAACAGTTAACAAGTGTATTTAAAGTTAAAGGACAATCTAGAATTGAACTCTGCTTCACCATGCAACCAGTTAATAGCATGTCAGACATGTACTGTTACAGATTCTTTCATCTCATAAAGGAATCTTGTTTTATTTGATGTATTTTCATTGATAGTTGTTTACTCAACAACTTTCCAAAGTTTAACTGGAATAAAAATCTGCAGTTTAGGAAATAACAGGATTCATGGTAAAAGTGATGGGGTAAGTAAAAGTTTTTGACTGGTAGTGCACGTGTCCAGGATGGCCTGATCAGTGAACATATTCCAGATGGAGCCACATGAGTGAGGTTTTCTGTGTGCTATAAACCATTTCTGGTCCTAATTATCCTATATCCTGGTTATTACGTCCATGTATCTCGCAGGTCATCCTGGGTCAGTTATCTTTAAGTGCCGGATTCGTCCTAAATGTGACCAGCGCACGAAGAACCTCCCCACGGTTCCTTAACTGGAACGTGCTGAGATGAATGGGCCCGACTGTTCTCTGGACGTTATGAATGGAGTGTATAGTGTCTACTCAGGGACACACACTCTGTCCTTTCACCCCAGCAAGCAGCTGAAGCAAATGAGGGCCGGTGAATGAGGGCCTGTGTGTGTGTGTATGTGTCTGTGTGTGTGTGCTGTGCCTCAGGTGGTCCCTCCTCATTCCCTCAACCTCAGGTTCTGCATTGACTTCTTTACATTTACGCATTTAGCAGAAGGTCCAATCCAGACTGTCCCGTATGCTAGAAACGTTTAAGTGCACTTAATATTTAATATACACTACAGGCCAGAGGTTTGGACCCAGCTTTGGATAAAAAAAAAAAAACACAAAACATGCTGCTCTTTCAAACATTTCTTATGAGAAAACATGACTTTTGTCACTGATTTTTGAAGTATAACAATATTTACTGTAAGTGCAGTTTAATGGATGTGAAAGGCTCTTTACAAGTTTCATCAAAATAACTCCCTTGTCTTTATCATAGCAGTACAGATTCACCACATCCTTTACAGCAATTCTCCAAAATAATTTGTGTCCAAACCCTCCCAGCACCTTTTCAAGCAGCAAACAGTTCTGTCTCATTTGCTGGAGCTCATTTGGAACTTGTGGGTCTCCAGTGCGTCCCTGCAGCTCAATGAGAGAAAGATCTGGAGACCAGGACATCACTCTCTAAACTTTCAGCTTTTCATTGGACTGTTGAAGAATAAAAATGTGTCCGTGATCCATAAACCAGAAAGAACTGTGTGATGTTGAAGATCACTGTGTGATCTTTCCTTTTTTCACAATCAACACAAAGTGAATGTCAGTCACAAAAGACAGGCTTGATATGTCTCTTCACATCCCATTATTTGAGCCTTTTTGGCTAAACAATGTGCCTGTTTATATGATTTGCGTGTGTTTTAGCTAAACCTTTCAGCGCTGTTGTTTTTCAGGACTGACATTTCGATCTTTAGGCTGTTTTTTTCATTGCTGCTGCTGTGCATCATGTCTTTGGGCTAATCAGGCATTAACCTACTGAAGTGAATATGATTATATCAATTACAGGCCTGGAATGGAGCCTGTTTATCCTGATCTATGAATAAAATGATTGTGTTCTCTTTACTCAGGGGAACCCTCTGGGCCTTCTAGACCTTGTGAGAAGACCTGATGAATTCTGGGAACTAAAAATTCTTTTCTCTAGCCTCGTTTTATTAAACAGAGTCATGTCTGTATTTAAAATCCTACGTTCTGCAGTCTGTTCCCATTTCATGATTAAGTTCGAGTTCATTTTTAAAACACCCAATAGAAAATAATCCAAACAGATTGTTTCTCTTGGTGGTCTCAAGGTAGATGTAGTGAAGTGGGGTTTCCCATTGGTCAGGTCTTCAGGAGCTGGACTATAGTGCTACTCTATCAGATTAACCACTATTAGGAGGTGGTATCAACAAGCGAACCTAACTTGGGAACTTCTGATTTCCCATAAACATGATGCAGTAAAAACCTTGCCTTTGCAAAAGCATAAACGAATATTTGTTTTATGTTAGTATTTCTGTTAGTTTTAATTATGTCAGTCAGGTTGAAATCACCGAAGCCCTTTAGGCTAACAGGATAAGATCAGTTCATTTTTGCGAGGCGCTTTCATATTATCAGCCTACCAGCAGAGGGCGCCTTGATTGTAGTTATGATGTCAAGTGGTGTAACTCGAAGAACTAAATTTGCACTGGGTTTTGAAAGAAACATGCAAATATATTTCGTTAGATTATCCTTATATTCTCACTGGATTCATTTTATTTTCACAAGTGCAGGTATAGCAAATCTAAAATTTTTGTGTTTTTCAAAGTGAATTGATAACATGTAGAATTCTAAGGATTTTTTTAAATCAAAAACATCAAACCTTTATCTTTGAAAACGGTTTGACTGCTGTATTTTCTTTGTCTATAACTCGGAGTTCACATTCCAGCAGAGAACCACCACCTGACAAAGTGTTCTATAGGCCAAAATCTCTTTATTGCAGAAAATATGTTTTCCTTTTTAAATGCAGTGCTTATTTCTGCTTCCCACATTTTAGTTAGTAAATGAAAGTAAATATAATTTATTGACATTTCTACCTACTAATTCCCATTAATTCACTGGTGCTCTCTAGTGTCTGTCAGTCTATTTTATATAAATGGAAAAATAGAGAGAGTGAGGATCCTCCTAAAATGACTCTGATCTTCTGGAAATCCAAAACCATTTCTAATGTTCATAAGTAGTCTGATCCTGGATCAGTTTTCTGTGTTTATAACGTTTTTTCCAGTAAAGGTGATGGAATGCAAGTCTCGCTCAGTTTTGGCTTGAACTGTGCAGCAGGGGGCGTGACAGCGTGGGAAGGGGCGTGGTGGTACGGGGTGGGGCGGAGTCAAGTGATAATCGCCCCTCCTCTTTTTCTTCCGCTCCCAACACGCGGAGACCTACACATACACAAACGCACGCACACACACAAACACACACTCACTAAGACAGCGCGAGCGCTAAGGTGAGTCCCAGCTAAACCTTTTCTCTTGCTCATACACACACACGGGCTGTTTGGGCTCGAGCAGCCTGTTCTGTAGTTTTGTTGGTAATTGAAGCGCGAGGTCCAGCGCGTTAGTGTGAAAACAGGATTTTTTTCTAAAACTTGTGTGATAAAGGGAGTTTTTATTCGCTTGCTCTGTTTGACTTGCTTAGGTGTGTGTGTGCGGTGCATGTATGCACCGTCTTCAGTGTCTGGTGATGAGTGTGTACAGAACATACAATGCTGTGCAAGTCTTGAGCCCCTGGCTTCATATTTTACTTGGAATCACCCTGTTGGTACAAAAAGTACTATTTTCTGTCAGTCAAGCTGTCTTATCTTTGGCATATTGCGTAGATTAATTGAATGAAATGGGAACAAATGTTTTACTGTGTCATGCTGCAAAGTGCCTAAGATGAAAGGTGTCTAGATAAAGGTGTACCATTCACTTAGCATTCAGCACCATCAGTATGCTGATCACCGCCTGATCAGGAATCATCTGCTCCTGTTTCTTCACTGGTTCAGGACTTAAGTGAATTGTGCTTTGTTCTGCTTGAATGATTCATACGTAGGTCACTGTGTGGCTTAAAAAACAAAATAAATTCCTCTGAAACTGGTCAGATTCAGGGTCTGGACTGAAAATGAGTGACTTTGAAAGTTCTTCAGGAGGCCTGGAGGACTGTTCCTCAAGACCACATTAAAAATACAAGCATCAGCTCTGAGCATCAGTTTTTGGTATTTAGACTCATCTGAATTAATAGTGCAGTCGTATCCAGGGCACAGTCCCAGAGTCACAGTACTGTGTTAAAGTCCTGAGCCACACCTCAAGTATTCATATTTTGCTTCCAAATATGCACCAAAACCTGATGTGCCAGGGCAGGGTGGGGGTCTCCAGGACTGCTGCTGGTTAATGTGATGTAGTGCACAGGGGTGCGCAGCTTCTGTCCTGGGTGGGATTGTGTCCAGCACAGTCTCAAAAACACAAATAACAGACGAGATGAATCATTACTGGAATTGTGTTTAAGAGCTCTGTAGAATACTTATACCATCACTGCAGTTATTTAAATCAGTGTAAACATCATTAACGTCTGTCAAACCCCACTTTAGTGTGGTTATTAGGAGAGCAAACTCCGGCTAGCATGAATAATGTAATGTTTTCCTGTTGTTTACTGTTCCTTTACTGTTCCTTTCGCATCCAGTTGTTGCATATCATCTGTGATCACAAGTGAGTCTTGCCCAAGGTTTAGAATGAGGACCAAGAATCGAACTCCACTCTTCTGCTTATAAGACAGCGATGTTATTCACTACACTACCCAACCACTATTCAGTTCAGAATTTGATCCTGTTTCATTCCAGTGTGTAGCTTTCACAAAGGTTAGAGTGGTGACTGGGCTAGAACTGCACTTCATCTGCTTCAATAAATCCCATTTTTACAGACATAGGCGGCAGTGCTGGCCAGGCAACGGGCAGGGAGCACAAAACACCTGGCAACCGCAGGGAGACAGACACAGGGGTCAAACACACAAGAGCTCACATTCAGTAACAAACCAGGCTACAGCATTAGAGATACAGCCTGCAGTAACAAACCGGCTGTGTCTTCTGTCATCAGGCAGATTAAATCAGTTCATAGCATCTGGACAGAACTGGACATTAGGAGGACAGGGGACTGGAAAATACTTGAAGTGTACGGACTGGGTTGTATTATTATTATTATTGTTGTTATTATTATCATTATTACCAGGGATTGACATAAGTGGTACGCGAGCAAGAATTGGCGTATGTGGTACGACAAATGCGCACCAGTTTCCAGTCTTCACTGCGCAAATGCCTACCTACTCTGAGTAACTTCATACTGGATCTCCAAGTACCACCAGAAAACCTTAAAAAGAAAAATAATAATGATGTTTTAAAATCGGGTTCCTGTCGGCCCACGGAGCCTCACTTCTGCACCAATCAAATTTCAGTCAGATCAGTCAGACCCGCCCCCTTGACCTCACGCCCCGCCCTCTTGACCTCACGACTCGCCTGGTATGAGACCCGTTCGCCAGTCTCAGTTCATAATAATACAGATACAAACTCAAAAGTGTTTGTTTATGAGCGGTGATTGATTTTAGAGCAGTCAGACAAACACGCTCAAGTTTTCCCTTTTTGCACTTTTCTTTCTCAGTTTGGTTTATTGTAGGGAATATTGGAATATTACTAAAGAACATATTAGGAAATATATTGTTTATATATCGGACCCATTCAAATTGTAGATTAGATATTGGAAAAAATGATGGAATGTCTAAAACAAACAATATGGTTTGATGTGTGTGTGTGTGTGGGTGTGTGTGTGTGTGAGAGAGAGAGAGAGAGAGCTATGCTTCTGTTGATCATGATTTGTAAATTTAAATGCTAAGATTTGATCATAAAATGTATGTGTGTGTGTTTGATATTAGCATATTTGGGGGCCATAAAGTCATGAAATATGCTCAGTTGTGAATCGGCATTAGCTAATAGCTAAAATGCCCAAATTAAAATACTTGTATTGCTGTGCTACTGTCACGTCAGGGGCCCACAGGAATGAGGTGCGTGTGCAGGATTCCATTCTTTATTTTTCAAACCAAACCTAAAGGCACACAAACAAGACCTACAAACAAACAAAATCGCCCCACTCGAACTTTCACCCTAAAGACTGGACTGACACCCATACACAAAAAAGGCACTTATATAAACACAGAATCAAAACCCAGTACCAACCAAAGCCCATAATCATTTGACTAAAACCACCGGCTGGCTGTGTCCACTTGCCCGAATGGAGTGCACTTGTCAAAGTAAAAGACGCGCATATCAAAACTTAAACAATGGCAACCGCCGACCTGGAACATTACAGTAATTCAGTTGTATAAGCCGTTGTAAAATGCGTAGCCTGAATAGCAAACTTAATCATAAAAAGGCCTCTAAAAGGACAATGTTTGTTAATATATGATAAAACGTTTTTATTCTTAAAAACTGTATTTAGATGTTACAGCTGTGACTTCTACAGCAACATACAGCGCACAAGCAGTTGTCTGTTGTTGCCCCCTGTTGGATATATTGTAAACTGGTGTAAAATATTTAAAGCTACTGTGAATTAAACATGAATATTTATTTAATGGGTGATTTTGGAAAAAAGTATTCTTGCTGAAATACCGTCTAAAATGGAAATCCTATAAAAAGCTATTCAGGGCAACCCAAAAAATATCAATTAAGCCTCTTCTACCAGCTCAAAGCAGCAACATTGTGCTGTTTGTTCACTGAAAAAAATATTGCAGCATAAACACAGAATTCGGGTTAGTTTTAAGTCTGGTGAACAGACATTACTGCAGTATAGTTTAATGCAACAGAAATCAGTGGTTTGATTTGCATAAAATCAGTTTACAAAGCTTAATTTTTGAGGTCATAAATGGTCTTACTCCACTTTTCACGGTTGTTTTAAAATTTTTAGTAAACTAAAAGGTTTTTGCAGTAGGAGTTCCAGGACGGCCCGGTGTGCTTTTCTCCTTAAAGTCCACTTTAACCCGGCCATGTCACTGCCGCGGTCGCCATGGTGACGAAGTGCAGTTGTGTTAGGTGATCTGAGTGGTGAAAGGGGTCCTGTTCGTCAGGGCCAGAAGGAAACACAGGAACACAAAACTGCTTGAAGAGTCTCGCAGATCCATTCGCTTTCTGTTGAGTCCAGGTTTGTGTGGGTGAAACGTTCTCAAGCAAACTGTCCTTTTTTAGCATTCTAGAAACACTTCAGTAATAGAACAAATAAAAAAATGTTCCTGGCTCTTAGCTTCATCTTGCTGCTGTACAGTTAGAGGTTGTTTTAATAGCCTCTTCATCAGGGGTTATTTGTTGAAAGGATTAATTTCCAGTAAAGTATCCAATGATTGGAAGCACAAGTTGTTTCCAATAAAGAGGCCTGTGAGTGAAAGTACAGTTTTTTTTCCAGTAAAGAGGCCAGTGAATGAAAGTAAGTGAAGTGAAAGTGACCATTCTATCATATGTGAACACACGCACAGTGTGAACAGCATGAAATTCTTCCTCTGCATTTAACCCATTCACCAAGTGAAGCAGACGGCAGCCAGGAACACGGCGCCCCGGGAGCAGTGTGTGGGGACGGTACCTTGCTCAGGGTACCTCAGTGGTGTTTAACAGTCTTGGGATCGCAGGACGAACACCTTAACCACAAGGCTATCAGTTGCCCCTTAGAAAATACGGAACGCTTCATGATTTTGCGTGTCATCCTCCTCTGTATCGTTCCAACTTTGGTATATGTGCTGCCTTACCATGTATAGGATGTTCCCAGTAAGTGGAACCACTAGGTGTTTCCAATAAAATAGCCAGTCAGTTGAAGAACAAGATGTTAGCAATAAAGTGACCAGGGAGTGGAAGCAGGTGTTTCCAATAAAGTGGTCAGTGTGTGGATTTTATTCTTATTTTTGAACAATTGTTAGGTCAAGTTTACACTTAGGTTGTATTCAACCAAGACATGTTTGGTGTTTATTAGGCTTGTTAGTTATTAGGCTAATGAAGCCCACCAATGAGCAAGATGCGAACTTACACCTCAGTCATCACACTTAAACCATGTGGAGGTGAATTATGAACAAACACTATGCTAGTTTACTCTAGCCGTTCTAGCTATACTATAGTGTAAGGTGTTTGTTTGTTATGTATGAACACACCACCACACACCGTGTGAACTGCACAAAATAGTTCTCTGCGTTGAACTCATTCACCAACTGAATCAGCAGACAGCCAGGAACACAGTGCTAGGGATCAGTGTGTGGGGATGGTACCACTAGCAGTCACATAGTGTCATCAAGTCTGTTAGACCACTGAGGCATGTGAGATGATTTAGGCCTGCAGTTCACATTATGTTAATTGCTGCGCCTACATTTTTGTAATGTTAGCCTTGTAGCTGTGTAAAGTCTTCAGATGCCAAACGCGGAAATGTGGCAAACAGTTTATGCAGTTGTGCAACAGCTAGCATGGTACTCACCACATGCTTCAACAAGATCTATGTAAAGTTCTTCAGTAATCTCTAATAGGCTCGCTTATGTGGTTTCTGAAATGGTTTTCTGTAAACATGGACTGAAATATGTTAGTCGCTTTAGGATTTATTTCCATTTTTCTGATGTATTTAAGTGATGTTTTTAAGTTTTGAGAAGCTCAATTTCTGCTAATATGACCGTTCTGAAGGAAAGCAGATGTCAGGAATTTGAAAAGGTGCTAGAACAAAATAATTTGTAAGGAATATAAGGCGGCGCCAGCGGAGTTTGATTTACACTCACAGGATACAGTTGGAGTGTTTCGACACCCAGGCATGAATCTCCTACAGCAGACAAAACACTCATTACATGGCATATTTATAACCCCATTATTGTTATGAATTAAACACACATCATAGAGGAGGAGGGGATGGAGAGGATGGTGGATGGAGGTTCTATATGTGCTGCATGTTTTTGATTGTGTGTGAGAGAGTGTGTGAACGAAAGGCAGTTAAAGACAGTTGATTCTTGTAAGTGTTGCATTATATGAGGATCTGTGGTGCAATAAAGTGTGTATGTGTGTGTGTGAGAGAGAGAGAGAGAGAGAGAGAGAGATACCGTTACAGTGAGTTTGTGTGTGCGTGTGTGTGTGCGTGTGTGTGTGAGAGTGGCACAGTTATAGCGTGTGTGTGTTCTGCTTTCTCTCTCTCTCTCTCTCTCTCTCTCTCTCTCTCTCTCTCTTTTTCTTGCTCTCTCTCTCTCTCTCTCTCTCTCTCTCTCTCTCTCTCCTCCTCAACTTTAAAAACCTGACATATGTGTTTTTCAGTGGGGGGGCCCTGAACCCCTTTCCATGTAATTACAGTGTAAGGTGTGTGTGTGAGTGAAAGGGGCTTTTCAGAGCTGAGTGGTGGGTCCAGCAGGGATCCGCACAGTTCAGCTAGTGAGTAAGTGTGAATGTCTGTGTGTGTCTGTGTGTCTGTGTGTGTGTGTGTGTGTGTGTGTGTGTGTGTGTGTTGACATTTGTATTTAATGAGCTGTGTGTTTAAGCAGATTCTTGGGGTAAAAAAATACTATGTAATAAAAAGTATTTATTCTTCCTTTTTCAAAATTCGGTCAGCCAGAGCGTGTTTGTCGTGAAACGGTTCTTTGTAGAGATTTATTTTTTTACTGTGGAGGTGAATGAAACCGAACATCTCCAGCACAAATCCAGCCTTTTAATGCACTATTGACTCCCAGTGAAGCTCCATGTGTCTCTGAGTGTTTATATGGATGTTGATGATGGTAAAAGAAGTGAATCTGAACTAAATCACGTTTCTTTTGGGATTATTTTGCCTGATGCATGTAGCACTCCACCATGAATGGGTTTAGTTTTAGGAACAAAATCTTCTCAGAACTCTGTTAGAACAACGTCTCAGGTGTCAGGTGGCGCAACCATAACCATTTCATATAGTAACTTTCTGTGAGGGAGATTTTAGAGGCAGATGTCTGGTTCCATTGAGAACAGCTCTAACTCTGGTTCGCACCAAACCCACTCTGAACTGTTCCGTTTACACCTTAAACACTTTCTTATGCAGACATTTGCAAAAATGGGTGTTCCCCTTTGGAATATCTGTGCTTTACTCGAATGCTGAATATAAATTAAATAGTTTTCAAGTAATTTTAAGTCATTTCAAGTAATACTTTCAAGTAATTTTATATGAATGTCCACAACTGACACAGACCACACACAAAACCTGGAATAATTTTAATTGTACTTCAGACACCACTTTTAGCTAAGTGAGATCTACACACACACACACACACACACACACACACAAACAAGCACACGCACACATGCTCTCTTTTATACCCATGGCAAATGCGTGTGCGTGTGCGTGTCAGTCAGTGTTAGTTTGGCTGAATCTGAACCAAAAAGAGCTCCAGCTCTCCTGTAGAGTCCCCACTGAATATGGTTTTGTGTGTGTGTGTGTGTGTGTGTGTGTGTTTAAGCATTGTGTTTTAATGGCAGGCCAGATGGCGGAATGAGGAGATCCAGCTTTAATTAGAGAGAATCACCTGAGGCGCGCGCACACACACACACACACACACACACACACACACACACACACACACACACACACACACACACACATACATATATATAC
>JBBPDC010186649.1:0-15343 GCA_037974485.1 Hemigrammopetersius urotaenia
TAGTTCTATACTGCATGATAGTTGGTATAATGATCATATAATAATCATATGCTGAGTGTTTTTGAAGAAACAGTGAGAGCTGACTGACACTGATCATTATATCTGTGCCACAGTGTGGCCTGTCTGACTCCACACTAAAAATATTGAAACATAAAAAATACATGCAAGTCTATTGCAGATCTAATATTACTCATAATTCAAAAAGTTGATGTGACAGAAAAAACTAAAAGCAGATCTGAAATCAGCATGAAAACCTGGTTTAGAAAAGTGTGTTGTGGTTTCTGATGATTACAAAAAGAAAAAAAATTGTTGACCTGTGTTATTTGAAATGATCGACTGACTCATTATCTCCTTCTTTGTTGCTCTTTCTTTCACTCCCCAATCCTGTGAAATCTCGGAACAGCAGGAGCACCTGGAGGTAAGGACGGTTCTGAGTGACTTTCTCATGCTTTAACTTCAAGCTAGTATAAAAATTGACAAATGATTATACATTAACAGTGGTCAATCGGTCACCGATCAGTTTAGAAACTAGGAGAACAATCTTGGAAGTTAGTTGTTTTTTTTTTGCAAAGATCTTATGAGACAGTCAGGCCAGATTAAAATGACCTGTTTGGAACACTTATAATAGGCAGGAAGACAAAAACAATGTGGGTTTCCCTCTTGACTCAAATCTGTGCTCAGGAACACTGAACACTCTCTGTTGTTTACAAGCTTGTGGTTGATCATATCACACAGAATGCATGCAGTTTGTGTGTGTGTGTGTGTGTGTGTGTGTGTGTGTGTGTGTGCATGTCCGTGTTGGTCATAGTAAACTGGATCAGTCTATGGAATTGGATCTTTCTGTGTGCTACTTTTCTAGCACGGTGACTCTGTAAAAAAAAAAAAGCTCCATGCTGTCCTTATTGTTGGATGCACTGGGATAGTTTCTGAGTAAGAATATCCACTCCAATTCACTAAAATTGTGCCCAAATAAAGGAAGGGGACATTAAATTTGTTGGCTGAGGGATTCTGCTGGGGATTGCCCAGCAGTAATAGACATGGTATTGGTTTTGACTGTAAAAACTGAGTTTGTTTACTGTATAGACTTTACTCTGTGTGTTTTCCTGCTGAACATGTCTCCACTTTATTGCTCCTGATATGGTCTTATGGAGGATTTTAAAACAATACAGTCTTTACAAAGGCCTTCGACAAAGTCTGCTGCTCATATTTTGCCAGAGGATTACTAGTAAACCTATTATGAAATGGCATATTAATACTTAAATAGAAGTTTAATATCTGGATAAGTTAAGCATGAAGGCAGTTTGTCATTCTATATGTCCTTCATTCTTTTTTTGTACATTGTGTGTTCTACCTGAATAATAGAAGGAAACGATTCAATAAAAAAGAGAGACAGTAAAACAAGACAGGGCAGTATGAAAAGTCCTGCAGTGCTGAAGGCAGTGCAATAGTTACAAAACACATCCAGCCAGTGCATTTAGTCTTTTACCGGACAAAGTGAAAAGTGCTACAGACATCTCATCATAGACGTAGTGCATAGCCGTGAGGTCCTTTCTCATTCTTCTTTTGTCAAATACTCTTGATACACACACTTAGAGATAAAGTGCACAGAGAGTTTGTATTGCAGAGCCGTGCTCTGTCCTCCAGCAAGGTTATTTCTTATGATTTAATTAAAAAATACTGCAGTGCTAAAGGCAGTAGTGCTATATTAATATAGGTAAAACTGTAAATGCAATCTAGTATTAAACTCAGTACTTAATGCAATATTATAGGCAGTGCTGTATTAAATGAAGATGAATATCACATGTATTATTAGAAGAAGTGCAGTAGTAAATGCAGTGCGGTATTGAAGGATAGTTGAATGCAGAGCATTGTTATGTATAAAGTGCAGTGAAATATTAAAAGCATTATTAAATGCAGAGCTGTTATAAATGCAGCATTAAAACACAAATAATGGATGATTCATATGCTCCTTCTAATGACTTACTTCTAATCTATTCTGGAAAGCACTATTGATGATCAGAGGAAAGTAGGCAGAGGGGCGGATTTATGCTGTGGACACACCAACACTGGGATGACTGGGATTTTATTTTTGAGGAGTTTAGGGGTGTGATTTTTAGGGGGTGATTTGCGAAGGGGTTGCACAGCCGGTGCTGAAAAAGTTCTGTTGAAGACCTTTTTTTGTGCAAGCCCAACCAGTCTGTGCACTACAGAAATAAAGCTCAGCAGCATCAACATATTTTAACATGTAAAATATCACCATCTTGATCTCGGAATAAAAAGAAAAAATCAAACATGAAATTCGGTGTTTAATAAAAAAATACTGCAGTGCTAAAGGCAGCAGTGCTCTATTAATATAGGTAAAACAGTAAATGCAATCTAGTATTAAACTCAGTACTTAATGCAATATTATAGGCAGTGCTGTATTAAATGAAGATGTATATCACATGTATTATTAGAAGAAGTGCAGTAATAAATGCAAACCTGAAATTCTGTGTATTGTTATACCATTGCAAGATATAAGTCATGCAATTCCTCATGCCATTTGCTCGCATTGAATCACGGTGATGTTTGTAAAGGTCTGTTTTTGTGTTTCAGGTGTGTTAGGCTCCATCGTTCACTACCCTGCACATTTCCTGAAGGATCAGAGTGAGAAACAATTAAATAGCATCTAAACTCCAGCATCTAAACTAACCTTACTAACCTTTAAAGGTGAGTTTTTACTCCCTCCTCTTACTGAGTCACATGCAATTATAAATAAAGTCAATCAAAGGGGTTAAATACGAAATGCTCCATTCTAGTGAAACTTGAAAAGATACATAGTAATTGTTCACAGTAGTGGTGACTGGAACCAGACTTCTAATTAGAGATTAATGTCCCTAAAAATTAACTTACAGAAAGTTATTGCAGGAAGTGCCTATGAATACACTATCTGGTGTCTGAGAAATTGTTTTACCATCATCAGCACTGCATACAAAAACACTCAGTTCTGTTTAGTAAATATTGAATACTAAGTTGAATAAAAGGGTATTGCAGATCCCAGGTCTCATTCACCACCACAGTAAAGGAATAATTTATGTTAAACCCATTGGATGGATTCACTGTTGCTCACATCTCTCGGTTTAGAGCTTTAAAGTTTTATTTTAGACCAAAAAATGATGAATAAAATTATCCAAAAAATGATGAATAAAACCTAAAGCACTGATAGAAGCTGGATGTTCTAAGATGTTCTACTGCAGTCCTTTTACCCTTTTTTACCTTTTTGTATTAAAGTATGGGATTTGCATAATCCACCTGCCTTGGCTAACTGTGTAAAGATCACAAACCAAAATAGCGCTGTTTCACCACGTTCTTATAATTAAGATCATTATATAACCTCATTTAAATGCTGGGCACAGAACTGAGTTTCTGTTCAAACTTGAATCAAGGCTAATTATACCTAAAGCTGTGAAAGTGCCCAATATCTGAAAAAAAGAACAATTCTGATCTGGTTCTGTAAAAAGCCTGACAGATCACAACATGTGGTACAATATGTGGCAACATCTGGCTTGACCAACATAAGAGCTTATGTTGGGCGAGCCAGATATTGCCACATACTGATGTAATAATGAAAGGAGGCAAGCTACACATCCTAATAGAATTACAGATTTTTATTTGAAATATTCTGTGCGCATTTACTTTGAAACAAAAATAATATTTTAAATGAAACTGATTTTCTGGCCAAATCCCTTTATCTCTCTCTCTCTACACATATATATATATATATATCACTGAGCTCAAACACTCATCTGTTTTCCTTTACACTGAGTTCTTTTACATTTACGGCATTTAGCAGACGCTTTTATCCAAAGCGACTTCCATTCCCTACCTACAGGGGGCAGTCTCCCTGGAGCAACTTGGGGTTAAGGGTCTTGCTCAGGGACCCAGTGGTGGTTTTGCTGAAGGTAGGATTCGAACCCATGACCTCTTGGTCTGGAGGCAAGTGTCCTACCCACTGAGCTACCCCCACCCCGTTACATATTTTTACAACTCTCTTTCTCCTTCTCTTTCCAGACAAGAGCATTGTTACATCACTTGACCGCCATAATTGTAATCATTGCTCTTTGTGAAGAGAAAATGCAGCATCTTCCTTGGCACCTGGTTCGAGGACCCTGTTATTCATCATCGCGCTGGATCCAGCTTTCTTTATTTAGAAACCAAACATCACTGGGTTTAATCACTGGGACTTCAAACATATGCTTTTGGTTGTAACTTGGCTGCATGATTAACACAGTAGGCCACGAAAGCAGGTGCCTGTTGTAAAGTGTACATAGACATTCCTATACATGTGTTATGAAAAAAAAAATGTTTTCTCATTAAGTAAAGTATTATTTTGCAAGGTTTTTATATTCAATGTTGAGTACCTATACCTGCTGTTCCAGAACAATGATAGTTGTAAATAGCTCTACATAAATGCAAATAAAATGAAATGAATTTTATATTTGCAAGTGTGTAGTTATAATCACATGTTAGCACACCACAGCACACAGTGTGAACAATGAACAAGCCTTAATAGAGTGCTTTATACCATGCAAAGGTTTTAAGCCACCCCTCACCACCTGACCCGCATTAACTTTTGCTTAGAATAACCTTGTTGTTGCTAAAATACTAGTCAAACAGTCAAAATATCGTATCTTTGGCATATTGAGTAAATATATTGAGTAAATTAAAGAAACGGGAACATGCGCTTTACAGTCCGCAAAGTGTCTAAAGATACAAGGAGACAAAGGAGATAAAGGAGCTCCAACCACTCAGCATTCAGCACCACCAGTATACTGATCACCGCCTGATCATCTGTAATCATCTGCTCCTGGTTCTTCACTGGTTCAGGACTTCAGTTAGATGCTCTTTGTTCTGCTAGAATTGTTAATGTGTAGATCACTGTATGTCTTGACAAATAAAAAACATTCCTGGTCTGGTTCAAATGAAAGTGAGAGCATTTGAAAGTCCTTCAGGAAGCCTGGAGAACTGTTTCACAAGACCAAATTAAATACAAGAAAGTCTTTTTGGAAAAACAAAGGGTGACTCAAGACATTTGGATATTTTATATATATGTATGCAAAGGTAACAATAATAACATGTATAACATATTCTTCACATTAAATATGTGTATGGAAGTGTTTATAACAGTTCATATCACCCATATATGGAAACAGTCCTTTATATTCATTGCTTTGCGATTTCCTATTTTGAACCATAAAATTGAGGTGATCATTTAATAAAAATATTATCGGGGTCCTTTGCCTTAGAACAACATGTGAAGAAATGTAAAAAGTTATTTTAAAAAGATTTGTAAAAATCATAGTGAGTTACTACACGATGCGTTTCATATACTCTAATGACTAATTGTATTTCCGCTTATTTTCTAGGAAACTATGTCTAATAGCAATGTAATGAACAAAGTGAACCTGTAGGGGTAGAAAATACCAAAAAAAGAAAGTGGTAATTATGGGTGTTTAAGACAAAAGAATTTACATCGGGATAAATAAAGTTCTTTCTTATGTTATCTTCTTATCTTATCTTTTAACTAACAAGAGGACATCCAGGAATTGAGTTTTTTTTAAAAAATGAAGAGAAAAGTCTGTAAGTCTGAGCCGCCACAAACCAGATTTTTACATAATTTGTATTTATACTATATAATTAGGTGAAAAAATTTTACTGGGGCCCTTTTGGAGTGTGTTGCCTTAGAACAATATATGAAGAAATTATATAGAATGTTATATAAAAAGAAGAATTTCAAAAATCCAAATTGAGTTACTATATAATGATGCTTTACATACACTAAAACAATTTTATTTATTTATTTCACTTTCTTTTCATGCAAACTATGTGTAACAACAATGTAATGGACAAACCCTTACAAAAATTAACCATGGTTTTTTTCATGGTTTTTTGGGTAACTATGAAGTGGTATATGTATATGAAAACTATGGTAGAACCACAGCTACCATGAAGTGCTTTGGATAAACCATAGTAAAACTATGGTACCCCAAAAAAATGCATTAAAACCATAGGAAACCATAGTGAATTTTCGTAAGGGAAGTGGACCTCTTAATGTGGTAAATGTGGGACCTTTAACTAACAAGAGGAAAGAATGAAGTTTACAAAAACATGAAGAGAAAAGACTGTAAGACTGAGCTGCCACAAAATAGTTTTATTACATTTAGGGAAATATTTAGGAAAATATTTAAATCCTAGGGATATACAGTATTTTATATATAAATGTATTTAGGGAAAATATACGGAGTATAAAATTTACAATACATTTTTGATCGCGAAATATTTACACACGTAATAATAAAATAATAAATGATGTATTATAATAAATAATAATATAATTAAATTAAATGAAAAAAGGTTCAGTTTAAGCATGAAAGTGAAAGCACACATTGGTTCCTACCTTGCAGCCCGGAAAGAATAACTGGACGCACAGACATACAATTTCTCAAAAGGGACAAAATAAATGTCCTTATTGCGTTCTTTTGTGGGGGTTTATTTTACTTTTTAACACAGACACATCAAATTCCTCGAATCTACTTACTCATTTATCCTTCTAATGTGTCTTAAAATCGAATATTTCTCGTAATATTAAATGTAAGCAAAGGTCGTCGAGTCAGAGATTCCGCCCGGGCGTTTTACGTCGGCTGCACAGTAAGAGCTACGGTGTCCCCAATATAGCAATAGCAAGTTTAGCAAAGTTTTTGCTCTTTTTTCCTACCTCCGAGCACATTTTTGTGAAATAAGACGCTTTTTAAGACGCGTAGAAGCTAGTTTTGGACAGAATGGGGGTGCCGAAGTTTTACCGGTGGATTTCGGAGAGATATCCCTGCCTGAGTGAAGTGGTGAAGGAGCAGCAGGTCAGAATCTTTGTTTTGGTTACAAAATCACTCAAAAATAGCTCAAACTTTACTTTTATACTCAGAGAAAAGATATACGTAGCTTTACAACTGGCACCTGTCTTTCAAGCCAGAACAAGAGTTATAAGGAAGCGTTTGGGTGCAGTTGGAAGTGTTTGGTTGGAGGAGTAGGGAGCTGTCTGCCAGCTCAGGGTTTAAATTTAGACTTTTACACAGTTTCACCTGCACGCCTCATCTAAGTGTCCAGTTTTGGTCTCGTCGGTCTTTTATATCTTATCCAAACTCCTGACAAATCCACAGACCCCTTTTTGGTCTCTTGGCCTGCTAATTTTATGAAAGCAAGCAAGATACTGGGAAGTAACTAGACTGAGGTTGGTTTTATCCAAACCCTTCTGACTGGGACATAACCATAGTGAGATTGGTTCATCCAAATTCTCTCCTAACAAATCCACAGATTGTTTTTTGGCCTTCTGGCCTGCTAACATAATGAAATAATACAAGAGAACGGGAAGCACCCAGGCAGAGTCTGGATTCATCTGAACTCCGTCCTGACAAACCTACAGACATTCATTTGGCCTCCTGGTCTGCTAATATGGAATAATACAAGAGACTATGAAGTAAACAGGCTGACATTTTCTTCACCAAATCTCTCCTGACAAATATCAGTGGAACCTGAGGTTTGAGGCAGCTGAAGGCCTAGTGGTTTGGGAGTTGCCCCTGTGATCAGAAATGTTCCGTTTTTTCTGTTATTCTGAGTCAATTTCAGCTTTGTTATTTAGTAACGTACACTAAAGGGACGCAAGTATTGGGACACACCTGTTTTCAGAGTTTAGACTAGGTGCCTTACTTACAGTGAATTACAATCTTAACGCTTCAGCATTTTGGTCGATGCCATGCTTTCAACTTTGTGGACCCAGATTGAGGAAG
Organism: Hemigrammopetersius urotaenia; assembly: GCA_037974485.1. Lineage (NCBI taxonomy): Eukaryota > Metazoa > Chordata > Actinopteri > Characiformes > Alestidae > Hemigrammopetersius > Hemigrammopetersius urotaenia. The sequence continues at coordinate 7,821 of JBBPDC010186649.1, forward strand.
GTCCTTTTCTATTACAGCATGACTGTGTCCCAGTGCACAAAGCAAGCTCCATAAAGACATGGTTGTATGAGTTTGGTGTGAAAGAATTTGACTGGTTCGCACTGAACCCTGACCTCAACCCCATACAGCACCTTTGGGATGAACTGGAATTGAGATTGTGATCCAGACCATCTCATCGAAAGTGCCTAAGCTCTACAGAATGAATGGGCAAAAATTCTCTGCAAAACACTCAAATCTTGTGGAAAACCTTCCAGAGGGGAAACCAACTCCATACAACAAGCCACTGCTTGCTTAACATACCCCTGTCACAATCATGAAATTTTAGCTGTTACTTTAATAGTTGATATTAGTAGTAAGTTGATGTATTGTCAAACAGCTGTGGTGAACAGTTTACTTTGTAAACTGATAACAGAAAGAACTTGAGGTCAATTTCTCACCGCTGCCCCCTAATACTGTTCATCAAATAAGCAAGCATGTGGCCTAGTGGTGGTGGTGGCCTAGAGGTAGGATACTTGCCTCTGGACCAAGAGGTCTTGGGTTCTAATCCTACCTTCAGCATACCTCCACTGGGTCCCAAGTTGCTCCAGGAATAGTAAGGAATAGAAGTCACTTTGGATAAATTCTGTAAATATAAATTACTCAAATGTTACCCACTGCTGCCCTCTAAAGATGTTTACAAACATCAAATGAACAATTGTTACTTATCACCTGACAAATAGGTTACCATATAACTAATAAAAAAAACAAATTAATTACAGTAACAGTCCTGTGCTCATGGAATATGAGAGAGACCTACTGTGGTAGAAACTGGCTGCTATCATTAAAGGAAATAGGACCATTTTTTTTACACTGTGTCATTTTTGTTCCAGATTCCAGAGTTTGACAATCTATACCTGGACATGAACGGCATCATCCACCAGTGCTCACACCCCAATGATGAGGATGTACACTTTCGCATCACGGAGGAGAAGATTTTTGCCGACATCTTCCACTACCTGGAGGTGCTCTTCCGCATCATCAAGCCCAGAAAGGTCTTCTTCATGGCGGTGGATGGAGTCGCTCCCCGTGCAAAAATGAACCAGCAGCGTGGCAGAAGATTCCGGTGTGACTTTGACTCAAAATACTGGTTTAATAAAGTTAATAAATAAAGATTTTCTGTCATTTTGTAGATTAGAGATGTAAATACCTGACCTCATAATGACTGATTGATTGATTGAAATTCTTGTATTCTGACATTTCACATTTCATTATTTCTGGAAGTACTCTGAATACACAAAAGCGACGAGAAAATTTTTTAACTCTGGAGTATAGACGAAAATAAGTGCAGACTGATTATTTTCACACCTCTGATGCGGATTCTTCATTAAATAATTAAGTGTATTTTTCTCTTTTGTAGTTTTTGTTCAGACATCTGCTTCTGACTGTCATGTTAAATCTGAGAGCAATACCACTCGCATCTTGTATGTTCACCTTGTATTTTTTTTGTTGTTGTTGGTTTGTTTTAGATCTGCAAAGGAAGCAGAGGACAAAATAAAGAAAGCTTTAGAGAAGGGTGAGGTTTTACCCACAGAGGCCAGATTCGACTCCAACTGCATCACACCAGGTTTGTATGCAGCTACATCTTTATTAGAATCTCCATAAGCTCTTTATAAGTTCCACACTGCCTTAAAGCTCCTGTGTTTAAGGGTACAGTTAAAGTCCATCTAGTGCTGCTCAGTTCATGACCTCCCGTCAGTGGAAGGGGCAACCATAGAACTACTGCTTAAGCAGATGTAATTTGAGAGGTGGACCACTCTCAACTGCCTGAAGAGCTACACAAACTGCAGTCTCTATCTGTACACTAATAATGTAGTGCTATAAGCGAGGCGCTTCTGCTTAAGTGGCCAAAGTGTGTGTTTTAGCTGTCAGTAAATGTGCCGGTGATCATGTTCTATATATACATGAAGGGAAGTGATAAAATGAAGCTCCACAAATTCACACTTATTATCTGAATTTTTCTCCGCAGGAACGGAGTTCATGGCCAGGCTGCAGGAGCAGCTCAAATATTTCGTCCACAATAAGCTCTCTACAGACCGAATGTGGCAGGGGGTCAGAGTGTATTTATCTGGTCATGAGGTGAGGATGATTAAATTCAACATGAGTGTGTGTCTGTGTGTTTAAGCTCATTCTAATCCTACTTTGTCTTGTAGACCCCTGGAGAGGGAGAGCATAAGATAATGGAGTTTATTCGCTCAGAAATCGCCAAACCAGGCCATGACCCTAACACACGACACTGCCTGTATGGCCTGGATGCTGACCTGGTGTGTATTCTGTGTGTGTGTATTCTGTGTGTATTCTGTGTGTGTGTGTGTGTGTGTCTCTAAACATAGCAGTTTAACCCTGACTTAAATTACAGCGCTTTTCATGTCCATTCATTTTGTATGGAGGCTGTTTGCATTACTGCACAGCAGTTTGTTGGAAAAGCGGACTAATGGGGCAATTAAAAAGATCAGGCTAATAAGTATACAGTCAAGTTGTTGAAACATGACCTTGTGCTAGACATGAAGAATGTGACACAAACGAATGACAAAATATTTGAAAAATGATTTCTGTACTGGAATTATGCTTTTCTTTGCTGGAGTTATTTTCAATGCTTTTCTGGACATTTTTTCTGTCTGTCTTCACCTCTCACTCTTGTCTTCTTATTCTCTTTCTTTTTCTTTCTCTTTCTCTCCCCTCTGTTTCTTCAATTTGTGTGTGTGTGTCTCTCTCTGTCTCTCTCTGTCTGTGTCTCTCCCTCTCTCCGTATAGATAATGCTTGGTCTTACCAGCCATGAGCCTCACTTCTCTCTGCTCAGAGAGGAGGTACGCTTCGGGGGGAAAAAGTCTCAGAAGAGGTTAGTTTTTATCGAGGGAAATGTGTCTGGGTTGGTCTGTATTGTCTGTTTGTGTGTCTGTGTGAGAATATATATGTTTTTAGTTCTTCACCCAGGATTAGTATAATCAAAGATAAAAGAATACACACACTGGTAATATTCATGCTGACTTTAGCATTACTTTTTCATTTCTTCCTGCAGAATTACAGCCCCAGAGGAGACCACCTTCCACCTGCTTCATCTGTCACTCATGAGGGAGTACATTGACTATGAGTTTTCTGCTCTAAGGGTGAGTAACTTTGCAATCATTTATATTTATGGCATTTAGCAGACACTTTTATCCTGACCCTAACTACAGGGGGCAGTCTCTCCCTGGAACAACTTGGGGTTAAGGGTCTTGCTCAGGGACCCAGTGGTGGTATTGCTGAAGGTAGGATTCGAACCCATGACCTCTTGGTCCAAAGGCAAGTATCCTACCCACCTGAGCTACCTCCACCCTGATCACCCGGTTTAAAGTGATACATTTTAAATGTTCCAGTTTTGTGTAGGATTATACTGTGCAGTTAAAACTTAGGGGTATCTTGTATAGCTGATTATTATCTCTGACCATACAGTAGTCTTGAGGTGTTTTGGTACCTAACCAGCTCACTTGGAGGGTAGTACGTTTAATAAAGAGTTCTAGGTACCAGGTTTACATAATGGAAAACCATAGAAGCTGTGTGAAGTTGGGGTAGTACCATGCAGTCGACATATTTTGAAAGTTCTGAATTGATTTGAGTTGTGATGTCCTTGAGATCTTCTGTCCAAACATTTATGTCCCACATTTCAGTCCAACGTTTGAAGAATCATTCGAATCATTAGAAATGTGTGGAGGTAAATCAGTAACAAGAATATTATTGGCCCTTCAAAAACTCCTTTTCTTATTTCTCTCACTCTCACAGGATAAAATCTCATTTGAGTATGATCTGGAGCGGATAATAGATGACTGGATCATGATGGGGTTTTTGGTAGGAAACGACTTCATCCCCCACCTCCCTCACCTGCACATCAGCCACGATGCCCTGCCGCTGCTGTATCGCACCTACATCAGCGTCCTTCCCACGCTAGATGGTGAGAATATCTGTCGTATCACTACAGCTATGTGATATGTGTATAGTGTGAATGTGTTAACTTTTATTCCCATCTGACTTGACTGTTCTAGGATATTTGAATGAAAATGGCAACCTTAACCTGGCTCGCTTCGAGAAGTACCTTGAGAAACTGTCTGAGGTGAGTTTGTAGATGTGCTTTCTGTCAGTTCAGCTGAACTCCATTTTATTGACCTGTTTTACTTATGTATTGCTTAATGTCCTATGAACATATTTTTCAAAATATAAATATAAAGTGAACAAATCTAAAAATAAATACTTGTTCTTTATTGCTTTATTATTCTCATCATATAGTTGCAATCAAACTTGTTATAGACTATTCCGTTCTATTCTCTATTGTCCAGTTTGACCGGGAGCACTTTAGCGAGGTGTTCGTGGACTTGAAGTGGTTTGAGAGCAAAGTGGGGAATAAATACCTGAACGAAGCGGCTGGTCTGGCAGCGGAGGAGGCTGTGAGCAAAAACGGCAGGAAGAGCAAGGTAAGCAAAACTAGAAGAGATTTACAAACCTGAAGCTCATTTCTGCACTGACTTTTACTAACCTGGGATAACCGGTTAAAGGAATAGTTCAGTGAAGAATAAAATCAACAAAACTCCCTTTTTGAGATTACTTAACATGGTTTGAGGTCAGCGTGTGATCATTTAGGCATGGTTATGCTTCAATTACATGTTAGTGTCATGGAGAATTGGAGTGAGAGTCTGAAACGGCGGCGCCGAGTCGGAAAGAAATTTGCAGCCGTGGCCCACTCCATCCATGTCTGAGGTTTTAAAGGCCTCAAAATTCATCCCACTGATCGATCTTCCACCAATAAAGTCCAATCACTTTATTTTCCGATCTCCACCTTTCCCTGTTTCTTCCAGTCATTTAAAAAAATCAGTTATCACTAATTATTAAGTCGTATCTGGCCACACCTGACCACCAATATTTAAGTCAGATATGCCTCTTTTTTTAAAAAAAATGAAACATGTTCTTGGGCCTTTGTGAGCACATATCCAGTTTAGTCCGGTTTGGACGCATACACTTATTTTAGTGTTCATTTTGACACATTTGATGTGCGACAGTTTTGCTTTCAAGGATGCATGCGCAGGAAGATGCTCAGGCATTTTCAACTAAGGGGCTGTTGGGGGCTTTCCAGTTGCTGAATTCCCAAATTGAGGGACACAGTTCAGTGGGTTTAAACTAACTGAATGGGATATTCGTTCACTTATTTTAAAATCATGTATTTCTTCTATGGCAATCAGGATCAATCTGTAAAGGCCCTTCATTAACTACGTTAACGTCTAAGCTCTAGTTCATGGGTTTTAGAGTAAGGAGAGAATTGTGTAAATGAGATTCAGTTTTAAAAGACTGCTCTGTTTTGCAGTGTTTCTTGTGTGGTTTGAATTAAGCTGGAGTTTTTTGTTTTGTTCTCAGGTGTGTGAAGATTCTCTTTGTTTGGCTGCTCTGGGTGGAGGCAAGGATTCACGCTGTGCTTCAAGCAGAGGTACATGCGCGCACGCACACACCCACACACACAACTGCACCTATAATGAGTTGATCCAAATAGGAACCAGTAGATCTTAGTTTTAAATGTCCACCCACTTTAAAGGCAGTCATAACCACAATTTAATATTACTTTATTTCACTGTACTCTAATAAGTGTGCAGTTTAGCTAATAGTGTTTACTTACTAGGTAGCTTAGCTTGGAGTATGTTTGTTTTGTGCAGTTGAAAAATGAGCTTACTCAAAGGAGAACCTCGAAAGCATTACTTATAATAACTGACTTTAATGATTGTCTTTTTGGTCACTTTTGTTGGTTAATTCTACTCATTGACTGATATGAAACGATAGATTGTTCTTATATGGTATGTTTTTCTTGAGGATGCGTGGTATGTTTTACAAGTTGTGATAGGCCGAGTGTGTTTCTCTAGGAGTCACGGCTTTGTTCTCAGTTTAATCTTTGACATGATAAGATGCTTTGCCCTTTTCTTCCCGTTTTTTTATCACGATGCATTAGAAGGGGTCGAGGAGGATGGTGAGGATGAGGACATGTTTGAGGCAGAGTTCCGGCAGTATAAACGAACATACTACATGACCAAGATGGGCGTGGAGGTTGTCTCAGAGTGAGTGACCTTTACAGTGTTACTACAAGGAGTTTTATTGAAACATAATGCAAGGCTGGCTATTAAGAAAGAGAAGATGATTTATGTTCACATAATGGCAAATGTTATTTTGTAATTATGGTGTGGCATATTGGGGAATCCATCATGTGAGATAATAATTCACCAAAAAAGTAGTTTTCTGCATCAATTGGCGTTTTAATTTAATACTGGAGCTATGAGATTAATATTGCTAAGAAAAACTACAATCCAGTGATAATTGTAGATATAGTATGCAGCGTTTTAAGTTATTTAAACCTATATTGATGTTAATATCCAAGTCATTTAGTATAGACCATATTGAAAGTAGCGTGAATTATGTAGTAATTTAACACTTGGAAGCTTTGGCTGATTGATGGACTCATGGGGAATCTTAGATATTCAGAACACAAATGTCATTAGTTACAAACGTAGATCAAATAGTAGATCAATAGTGTGTGCACACAAGACAAAACTCTGTACAATGTAATTATACCTATTTAAGATGGTTTATTTTTGGTATGTTTGTGTTTCAGTGAATTTTTGGCCAGCCAGGCTCGCTGCTATGTGGAAGGTATTCAGTGGATCCTCCATTATTACTACCATGGAGTTCAGTCATGGAGCTGGTAAGAAAACTGTCCTTATTTAGACCTTTATTTTTAATAAATACTTAACAGTAAAAAAGGTAAGATGATAAAAAAAAAACTCTGTCGTGGTATTTTTGTTGTTGCTATAATTTTTGTTGTTTTTGGACATCAAAATTTTTCCGTACTAAACAACAACTATTGGTTGGTGTTCTAGTCAGTTCTTACATTTTATAAAACTGATGCATCATAATGCACTGTTTTTTTAAAATTTATTTTTAATCATTCGTACTGTAGAGTGTCTTCACCAGCAGCATGTTGGTGTTATTGGATGGCCTTTGTTATTTTTAGACACACCCAGCAGGGTGTGTGCAGTGGTTGGCAGTGACACTGAGCTGACAACCAGACACATTGTCGCATTTAATCATGTTATAAATTCTAAATAAAACACATTTAACACTTGGCATTAAGTCCAAATATCAAATACTCCTATAATTATCATGCTGTCTAAGAAATAACCACTGTCTCTTACTCAAATGTCATAACATCTGTTCCAGCTGAGCAGAATCAGATGAGGCAGGTAGTCAGTGTTCAGGGCAGGGGGGTCCCCAGGGGCAGGCAAATAAACATGATTGCTAGTTGTGTGTCTTTGTTCAGTCACTAAAAAGTAACTGACAAATTAAATATCACATGGAAACTTAAAAGATTGTAGTAATGGAATGTCTGTCCTGTTTATGCACTGTTGTAATGTGTGTGTGTGTGTGTGTGTGTGTGTGTGTGTGTGTGTGTGTGTGTGTGTGTGTGTGTGTGTGTGTGTGT